>WNWK01032910.1:0-21548 GCA_009830355.1 Cherax destructor
TGGGGTTGATACTCCCCCACAGCAAAAAGGTCGATAAAAACCCCCAAAAAAGCATCAAGGTCAGGAAAACCTCCCTTCACAGCATCAAGGTCAGGTGAACTCTCCCCCCACAGAAATCAAGGCGGTGATACTCTCCTCCACAGCATCAAGGTCAGGTGATACCCCCCCTTCACAGCATCAAGGTCAGGTGATACTCACCTTCACGGCACAAAGGTCAGGTGATACTCGTGCTGTGTATAAACCCCAAGTGAATAAACAGGTGTATGCACGTATTTTTGGGGATGATAATCTATTTTAAATTTCTTTCCCCACTCTTCTCTACTATATAAAATTTTTGTTGCTCTTCTTTTGGGATGATGGAGATACCGTCAAAAAAATTTAAATTTTCCCCCCGTGTGTGGGAAAAAGAGACCACACTGGGGTAAAAGTAACTCCAGCTGTGATGAAGAAAACCTTTAAAAAGTTTCTGAAGGTCTGGAATACTTGAGATAGCCTCACTGCCCTACTGACAGTCCCCAACTCAGGCTGAAAGATTTCAATACTGAAAATCCCCCCAGCTCAGGCTGAAAGATTTAACCCCTGAAATCTCTAAAGCTCAGGCTGAAAGTTTTAAAACCACTAAATTTTCCTCAACTCAGGCTGAAAGATTTCAACACTGAAATCGCTCAAAAAAGAAAAAAAAGATTTCAACTTGGGGAAATCTTTTCATTAAACCCAAGTTATTTTTCTTCACTATGAACCATCACACAGAATAGGGTAGCAGCCCCCCGCTGATGTCCCAAAATTTTGCTTAAAAAAATACAAAACTAACATCCACCATTAGGGTATGTATACAGAGAGAATATCCCCCCTCTTGTATTTAATCCTTTTTTGTAGGGACCCCTTTGATGAGTTTCGGGGTCTTTCTCCCCCCGAAGGGCCACGGGCCAGGTTAGTCTGACAGGTGATGATAAGGTTGCATGTAGCATTAATCCCCCCCTCGTGTAGTGACGGGTTTTAAACCCAAATTTAAACCCAAAAAAACCAACCTCCGCCACCATCACCATCGGTGACACTAACCCCCCCCCCCACCATCGGTGACGCTAACCTCAGCCACCATCATCGGAACCCCTATCCTCCGCCACCACCATCGGTGCCTTTTAACCCCCCCCCACCACCATGGGTGACCCCAACCCTGCCGCCGCCACCATCGGTAAGATTAACCTGTCACCTTCAGATGTTACTAACCAAGCTTGTCCTCTACCCAGTAAAGGGGGCCTTCAGTAAAGCCGTGCTGGGGTCATTTCCCCCTCACACCCCTGCCCCCCCTACTCCCCTTTTTGTTTTTTTCACACCCAGGGGCCGACTCATGCACCTTGTATCACCTGTTGTTCTTGTTTTTGCTAGAGGTGAAGGTAGTTCTGGTGTTCCTCGTTGTTGCTATTATAACTGTGGCTTAATGGGGAATATCATGACTTGATGGCAAAAAGGGGGGGGGAGCCAGCGACGCCAAGCCTCAATTAATACCCCGGTTAGTACGGTCCGTAACCGGCGGCGAATGTCGTTACGGACAAGGACGGCCCAGGCTCAACACAGGGGTCGCAGCCTGGGCCGCGAGTCCAGACGGAGGATCGAATCTCAACCACCCCTTTCCCCATGACTCACCCCTGGTTTACCCTTCATGAAATATAATTTTCCCATAATCTACAGAAATCCTACCCAGCTCCCTTTTATATCCATGCTACCCCCCCCGTCTACTTCCTTGAACACGTGTAGGAAGCGGGAAAAAGATCTTCCCCGGGGTGTGAGAAAAACCAGGCTGTGATGGATATGTGGGGCAGGGGGCCCCCCAAAACAACGGGTTTAGTTGACTAGGCTAGCCGAAAGAGCCGGCCCCCTGGCCGGGGCCCGGGGAAAAAAAAGACTCTCGGGAAAATCCCCAAAGGTATATACGGTAGGATGCCCCCTTTCCCCCAGAAAACCCTCCCCCAAAACCCCATCAGTTGGCCCCCGGAAAAGCCTCCCCCGGAAAAAACCCCCTCCTGCCCTAAATCTAGACCCATCTGGCTTAATCCCTACAAAAAAACCTTAATCTTCCCCACTTCCCCCCAAACCCACGCCCTCCCCTTTTTTCCCTCTTGGGGGCCCCCGGGAATCCTATGACTCAAATTCCAGGTCCCTAACATACCTGGAGTCTTTTCCTTGGGGGGGATTCCGGGATTGACTTGCGGGGCCCCGGCTATAAATTTATTTTTGGAAGTCCATCCTTACCCTCATTTTCCCTTTAGTCTCAACAATCCAGACCATGGAGCTGAATTCTTCTTCAGGCTGAGGGGGTGACCACCTAAAATATATTTCTCCAAAAAGGGTTATGGACTAATTACATCATCTTCATTTCACTACTATACCTCCCCCCTCTGTATCTGACTGAAGAAGCCTACTGCATACGAAAAAATTTCATCAATAAAGAAATTCCCCAATGTTGCACATGTGCAACTCCCCCATTTAGAAGAGGCCATCATGAGAGATGGTAATTCCCAAGTAATAGTAACTTCAGCCCTCCTGAAAAAAACCCTTTTAAGCTGCCGTTGCAACTGCAATCAACTGAAGTTTCCCAGCTCAGTCTGGGGAGATTTTATTACCAGATAAAGAATAAAAAGGCAAATGCCAGATTAAACAAAACCCCCTTTTAAGGGGGAACTATGCCAAGGGGGAAAAGCTAGCTTTTGTTGCCACTTGAATTATCATACAGAACAAGGTAGATAAAACTGTAGCTGTAGTCACTTCCGTTACATAAAGTCCTATTAAACAAGTGGTCATTTCGGCCTGGGGATTTGTAAATGGCAGATTATTATAATTAGGGGGGAAACTGTAAATCCATAGGGATCTAACCGCGCTTGAGGAAGGTTATCAGGTTTGACCCCAAAATGGAGAGTGTCCCAACTCAGGTGATAAAAAAATCTTCCCAGCATTAGAATATAAGAACAGATATGTTAAAAATGGTATAAAATACCGACAAGTTGATGATAAACAAAATGCAACAGGGGGAATCTTTATTGTTAAAACGTTTCGCCAAAAAGTAGAGTAAAAGAAGCCTTTTTGTGTGGCGAAACGTTTCATCAATAATGATACCCAGATGTTCAATATTTAAATGCAGCAAGCCTACTGGCCCAAACTAGGCACATCCTTTTCATTATGGCTGAAAATACATGAGAACATAAACATTCCACGAGAAAAAGTCCTATGAAAACTAGAACAGTTGTCAGTGCCAATGGCCAAAAGCGAGCCAGTGCGTAAACAAAGCAATAAGCAACGTCGAGACCCCCCACAGCGCCCCCGCACTAAATTGAAGAAACAGTTATGGAAAAAAATACTGACTCCTTGTTTACAAGGAGAGTAATGGGGAAAAAAGAACATAATATATGTGGATTAGGAAGAATCCGCCGAACAGATGACCTGTAGCTGAGGACAAGCATTTGAGTTCATTAGGTCAAAGGGGGACATGTGCTACACACCTGGCCCCCCCCCCACCTGGTGGTCATATGTGTGGCGTTATTCTTTCTGGTATACAATGTCGGGGGGTTCGATTAGGATCTGGTAATAAACACAAAGAAAAAGCGGCGGTAACTTATATATTAGTGGAAAAATAGGGGGAGCACTCAGGCCTGACCTGTCGTCTCTTATACCCGCTCTGAACTGGGGGGCCCAGTCCCCGGGGGGGTTTAAAATTTTTTCCTGACATCATGCTGGGTCAGCATGAGTCACAAAAGGGGTCAGTGAATCACGTATGGAGATGGTGAATCAGTAACGGTTATTGGTATGATACAAATACTACTACTGACAACAACCCGGGGAACAAGATAATGAATCAGAGACATGTGCAAGTGGTAAAGGGGGGGACATACTGTTCGAGAAGGGTAACAGAAACACGGGGCATACAACAGATAAGAAAACAGAGATGTTCGGAAGTATTTCATCAGTCTTAGTCAGGAAGTGGAACGACCTGAGCAATGGAGTGGTAGAAGCAGCATCCATATATAGCTTTAAGAAGATTTTGAAAGGGCCCCATCGACAACTACATATAGGTGACTACACACACACACACACACACACACACACAAAAAACGATGTGTTGTGTTTTTTTTTTTATCGCTGTGATGATATCTTAAAAAGTCCCTTTACCCAGTGTGTGAGATAGAATTTCCCCCATGTAATAGTAACTGCAGCCTTCCTGGAACGGAACCTTAAAGCTTTGCATAAGTTTCCCACGTGGGGGCAAAACAGGCTGCATTAGATGTGCAAAACCCATTCTTGATAGGCAATGAAAGGGTACCATAGTTAGCTTTCGTTGTTATGTACCGTCATTTACAGGTATAGCAGCACACTGCTGATGTCCCAATTTAATTTATAAAAAAAAAAAAAAAATAAAGCTCTTTTTGGGAGGGGATGAGGGACAGACGAACTCCAGTAGGGGTGGAGAAGGATGAAGATGGGATAAAGGAGGAAGTGGCAGACTAGCTACAGTAGTGGTGGGGTGGAGGGACACACTTGTTCAGTAGTGGTGGGGTGGAGGGAAAACTGGGGGCAGTAGTGGAGGGGGGGGGGGAAGGGCACCGGTTTTTGTAGGGGGGGGTGGAGGAAGGGACACACTAGCTACAGTAGTGGAGGGGGGGGGGAAGACACACCAGCCCAGTAGTGGAGGGGGGGGGGAAGGGAAAACTAGCTACAGTAGTGGAGGGGGGGGGGGAAGGGAAAACTAGCTACAGTAGTGGGGGGTGGAGGGAAACACTAGCTACAGTAGCGGAGGGTAAGGGGAAAGGCACACTAGCTCAGTAGTGAAGGGGGGGGGGGGAAGGGCACACTAGCTACAGTAGTGGAGGGGGGAGGAAGGGGGACACTAGCTACAGTAGGGAGGGGGGGGGGGAAGGGCACACTAGCTACATAGTGGAGGGGGGGGGGGGGAAGGGCACACTAGCTAAAAGTAGTGGAGGGTGGAGGAAGGGACACACTAGCTAACAGTAGCGGAGGGGGGGGGGGGGAAGGGGGAACCAGCTCCCCTAGTGGAGGGTAAAAGGAAGGGGAAAAAAGCTACAGTAGTGGGGAGGGGGGGGGGGAAGGGACACCCGCCACAGTAGTGGAGGGGTGGGGAAGGGACACTAGCTGTGCGGAGGGGTGGAGGAAAAAGGAACACACTAGCTACAGTAGTGGAGGGGGGGGGGAAGGGGGACACTAGCTACAGTAGTGGAGGGGTGGGGGGACACACTAGCTACAGTAGTGGAGGGGTGGGGAAAGGGGGGGAACCCCAGCTCAGTAGTGGAGGGGGGGGGGAAGGGACACACTAGCTACAGTAGTGGAGGGGGGGGGGGAAGGGACACACTAGCTACAGTAGGGGGACACACTAGCTACAGTAGTGGAGGGACACACTAGCTCAGTAGTGGAGGGGGACACTAGCTACAGTAGTGGAGGTACACACTAGCTACAGTAGTGGGGGGGGCACATTTTCTGGGGGTGGAGGGGGTGGAGGAAGGGAAACACCAGCTACAGCACTTTTGGCAGCTAACATTGGATGGGCCACTGATCTTTCTACTTCACCTTCGCAATCAGTTGGTCACCTTCACTATCAGTTGGTCACCTTCACTACCAGTTGGTCACCTCCCCCTCCCCCAACCCCCCTCTCCCCCACTCATCTGATACCCTTATTCATTAAAAAACCCCGATACCCACTACTACCCCACCAAACCATGATACCTGTCATCTACCTCACCAACACATGATACCTACCATCAATCCCACCAACCCATGATACCTGCCATCTAATTTACCAATCCATGATACCTGCCATCTCATAACCCCCATTCCCTCCACCCCCCCATTGGGGGTTTCCTGGCATCTTGTAACCCCACATTCTCTCTCACCACCTGTTGGTAGGTGAGGAAGGAGGAGGGGAAGCGACTAAACCCCCCCTCCTCCCACTACCACCTTTCACCTTCACTATGACCTCTCAAAAGTCACTTCATATTTTCTCTTATTTCAAATTCTGAATTGATTTCCAAAACTTCCCATCCTCCTGGTCAAAGTCATTATTTTACTGTCTTTGATATACCTTTTTGATACCTTTTGAAGAGTTTCGAGTATTTTTTCTCTGGGCCCGGCCATGGGCCAGGCTCTCTGTTGCCTGGTCAACCAGGCTGTTGCTGCTGGGGCCCGCTGCCCCACATATCCATCACAGCCTGGTTGATCTGGCACCTGGTGAAGATATTTGTCCAGTTTCCTCTTGAAGGCTTCTCCTGGTTCCAGCCGTTTTGGATATCTTCTGGTAAGATGTTGAATAGTCTGGGACCCCGGATTTAATACAGTGCTCCCGGTTTGTCCCCCTTGCACCCCTGCTCCTCACTGGGTTTATTTTACACTTTCTCCCATATCTCTACTCCAGTATGTTGTTTGGCAGGTGCAGATTTGGGACCAGGCCTCGGTCCCTTTCCATGTATATATTATCATGTATTCTCTCTCCTCCGCTCCAATGAGTACATGTTAAGACTTGAAGGCTTTCCCCAAAATTTAGATGTTTCAATGGCTCAATGTGAGCCGTAAACGTCTCGGATTTGTTCCAGCTCTGCTCCTGCCTGAACGGGGCCGTCAGCACTGAGCAGTATTCTAAGTGAGGGAGCACTAGCGATTTGAATAGTGTCACCATCGGCATTATTTCCCTTGTTTTGAAAGTTCTCAATACCCACCCCGTCATCTTCCTGGCTGTTGTGATCTTTGTCTTGTTATGGTCTTTAAACGACAGATCAGCAGACATAATTATTCCCAAGTCCTTTACGTGTTCCTTTTGTTCTTGTGGTGACCCTTTTTGCTTTTTTTGTATATAGTGTTCCTTTTGAGTTCTTCATTTTTCCAAAACCTAAGCAGCGGGAAACTTATCACCATTGAACGTCATGTTGTTCTCCACTGCCCATTGGAAGACCTTGCTTATGTCCTCCTGTAATTTTTCAGTGTCCTCTACCTAGGGGCTTTCATGCTTATTTTAGTGTCATCTGCAAATGATGATACAAAAGTGCTGGGTGTTTTTATCTATGTCTGCTATGAGGATGAGAAACAGCAGAGGCGCCAGGACAGTGCCTTGGGCACTGAGCTTTTGACCTCGCTGATGCTGGATCTTGCCCTGTTCCTACTACTTTTGTGTTCTTTGTGTTAGGAACCAAAAATCCATCTGCCTACCTTCCCCGTAATGCCTATGGCCCTCATTTTGTGCGCTATCACCCATGATCGCATTTGTCAAACGCCTTTGCAAAATCTGTGTAAATCACATCTGCGTTTTGGTCGTCCTCCAATGCCTCCGTAATTCTGTCATAATGGTTCAGCAGCTGTGACAGGCATGATCGACCCGCTCTAAAGCCATGCTGGTTCGGGTTATGTTGGTTGTGCTGGTCCATGAACTTTGTAATCTGCCGTCTCATCACTCTTTCAAAAGATTTTTATGATGTGAGAAGTGAGGGCTACTGGTCTGTAATTTTTAGCTAGTGCTCTACACCTCCCTTATGCAAAGGAGCTATGTCTGCACTCTTTAAGGCCTCTGGAATTTCACCTAGATCTAAGCTCTTTCTCCACAGAATACTAAGGGCTCTTGCTAATGGTACTTTGCACTGCTTTATAAATAAAGCATTCCATGAATCTGGTCCAGGTGCTGAGTGAGTGGGCTCACACAGTCGGATGTATTAACTGCCGAAGTTTACCCATAGATGATTTCGGGGTCACCGTCCCCTCCCCTCGGACCGGTCCCAGGCCAGATTTCCTGGCTCATTGGTCTGATCAACCAGGCTGTTGGTGCTGGCCGCACGAACTCCGGCGTATATACCACAGCCTAACTGATCAGGTACTGACTTGATGAATTTATAAAGTTCTCTCTTGAAGACAGTCAAGGGTCTGTTGGTAATTCTCCATATGTATAAAGGGAGGACGTTTAAAAGTCTTGGTCCCATCACATTTACTGAGTTGTCTCTTAGTGTACTCACTGCACCCCTGCTTTTCATGGGAGAATTGGCACCGTTTGCCGAGCCTCTTATTTTCACAGGGAATGATTTGTGTGTGCAGCTCTGGGACCAATTACTCTAGAACTTTCCAGGTGTAGATTACAATGCATGTTTCTCGCCTACGTTACAAGGAGTACAGATCGAGAGACTACATGCGCTTCCAATGATTTAGGAGGGAGATAAGAAATTCAAGAGAAAGAGAGAGGGATAGGGATAATACGGAAGGACAGAGATATGGAGGGAAATGGATAAAGCGGGATGCAGAGGAATGAAGGACTCCACAGTAAAAAGTTTTGTTCTTCAAAGACACAAATCACAATACTGCAACCTCCTTTGTAAACAATGCCAAAATCTGCATCAGTGTCATGCACCGAGGACACAGGAGTTCTCTAGTAAGACACACCGAGTCTCACAGTGGACAACAGAAAACATGATGCTCAACGAGGACAATATTTTAGCTACTCCGCTATAGAAATTATTAAGAAATAAAAATTGGAACCGAGTACAAGATATAATGATACATATTAGACTGAGCCAAAGAGTAAGGTACCTCCTAGGAGTAATCATGCCAGAATATCTTACGTTCAAATAACTGTGTTAGTATAATGGCTGGAAGGAAAATGATAGGGAAGATAATTAAATCTTTAGAATAAGATTTGCCAATAATGATATTCTTTAAGTAATTGTATTCTCTAGACTGATATATTAATGTTCATTAACAACTCCATTTAGCCTGCTAAAATTGCAATCTGAAAATGCTCAAATTCTGTTTATGTCTGCATCAATTTAAACGTTTAAAGTATTGGGAACGTTTAGTCTTCATTAGACTATACCACCAGAAGCACAGACAAAAAAAATAGAAAAAATTATACCTGGGAAATACTTGAAGGATTAGATCCGAATCTTCAAACCGAAATAACCCCTTACAACACTGAGACAAGATAGACGGTGCCACTGTATCCGGAATGTAACATGGAGGAGTAATAGCTACACTGGAAGATAAATTAATATGTATAAAACTGCCCAAAGCTTTTTAACACTCTCCCTTTAAGTATAACTGACATCAAGAAGAAACTTAAAAGTTCTCAAATCAATTCGTGATCAGATGGCCTGTGGTGCTTGCTATATGTGGAACTTGCTTGCAGTGGCCACCAACAGCCTCATTGGTCAGTTCGTCAACCAAGAGGCCTGATTTTTTTTATTAACCAAAATTAGATATATCTACAACGTACTGCTATCCTATTCTTTATGATAGTGATCGGAGAGAAAGCCGCGGGGCGATGATCCCCAGAACTGTCACTGCGTGCACAGGGAGGAGGGAGATGCATGAAGCAGAAGCCGTGAGATCATGGATGAAGGCAGGGAGGAAACTAATCGAGTTATAGATGAATGGAAGAAGAAAGGAGAGCAATGAAGGTATGGAAAGATGAAGGGAAACCTAAAAGACGTTTTCGTGGTCGACGCCCCCAGACCAGACCTCCTGGTGAATGAAGGATTGATCAACCATGCTGTTATTACTAGCCGCACGCAGTCCAACTTACGAACCACAGCCTTGCTAAACAGGAACTGACTTGACGAGCTTATCAAATACCCTCCTGAAGAAGGGCAGAGGTTTGTTGGTAACTTTCCTTATGCGTAATGTGAGGCTGTAGAAAAGTCTTGGGCCTTTTACAGTTATTGTGTAACCTCTTAGTGTACTTCGTTGGGGGTATTCTGCACCGTTTGCCGAAACTCTTGATTTCGTAGGGAGTGGTTTCTGCGTGCAGATTTGGGACCGATCCCTCTAGGATTTTCCCAGGTGTAAATTATAATTATTTTTCCCTCTGCGTTTCAGGGAGTAGAGGAGTATGGGAAGGAAAGAGATCAAGTTATGGATTGATGAAGGGAGGAGAGGGATGCAGATTTAGATAAGAGGGATGACAGTAGACAGCAGGAAAATGATTATATGACTGAGGCGAAGTAGGGAAGGAGGAGGAAGTATATGTTAAGGAGTTGAAGGAGTTAGAGGCAAGGGTGAAGTATCTGGTAAGTGGAAGGAGGGGAGGGGGGAAGGTGTTAAAGGGACCGAGGAGGTCGTGAGGGGGAAGATGAAGATAGAGAGGGCGAGATAGCGTGGGGTAGGGACTATAGCAAAAGGGGGCTGGGTTGGGTGGATGGTGGAGGGGGTGAAGTAACCGGGCGTCCTTGAAGAGTGGGTGGGCTGGTTGAGGCGTCTGGCCATCCACCCGACCCCCCCATTCCCCCACATAGCACCCACCATCCCGCCCAAGCCAACACTCGGCACGCACGAACGCACATGCAAAGTGCCAAGAGGATTTTGACATAGAATATGGGGAAAATTTGCCTCCATACACTCAGATGTCCAACCGAGGCCCTAATATCGAGTACTTAGTAAATAATTCTAACATTGTATGTCAGTACCGCTCGACTGAGGAGGCCAGAGTTCCACATAAAATGTAAATACTAACACTTCATCAGGGGATTCAATCTTTAGCTGCTTTAACTTTTAAGGATTAAATAATAAGATATTACAAGGACCCCAATGGAAATAAGTCACTTTGTCTGACTTTTTTTTAGGTTATCCTAAGTAATTTATACATATGTTACTTATGCATTAGCAGTGCCTTTCAAGGCAGACAAAATTGTAGACCTGGAGAATGTGAGGAGAGCTTTCACTGCACACGTAAGTATGATAAAGCACCTAAATTGCTGGGAATGGTTGACGTCCCTTGATTTGTGTTTCTTGGAACGCAGGGGAGAAAGATACATGATAATATACACTTGGAAAATCCTAGAGGGACTGGTTCCAAACTTTCATACGAAAGTCACTCTCTATGAAAGCAAAAGACTCGGCAGTAGATGCAACATTCTCCCAATAAAAAGCAGTGGTGCCACGAGTACACTAAGAAACAACATAATAAGTGTCTGGGGCCCAAGACTGTTCAGCTAAATCCCAGCATACATAAGGGGGATTACTAATACACCCCTGGTTGTCTTCAGGGAGGGTTGGACAGGCACCCCAAAGTCAGTGCCTGACCAGCGGGGCTGTGATTCTTATGTCAGTTTACGTGCGACCAGCAGTGACAGCCTGGTTGATCAGACCCTGATCCACCATGATACCTGGGGGCGGTGAGCTCCGGAAGCAACTACAGGTAGGTTCAGTTTCGGCGCGGCCAGAGGAAGCGGGCGGAAACGGTCACTACTTTGATTTAAAACTATGGGAGGGAAGGTCAGAGCTCGGAATTCGGACTGAGATAGTGTGTCGACGTGCTACCAGCTCCACAAACCTTGCTCGACAAAACTGGCAAAACTATCTTAGAAATGCAGAAGCGACCTGGAATTTAATTGAATTGGAAATATGAAGAATTTGTTAATGCGAGTTTCTTAAAAATTCTTCATAGGATCTGCAACACTGTATACAGCATGCTAAAGTCCATAAAGATTTCAAATATCCTTAACTTGCTTGCAACAGATAAACCAACTGTAGATATAAATCCAGATGCACTCCTGTTAACCCTTTAGCGGCCTAGGTCCTCGGCCTTTTGTTTATCAATATGTTGTTGCGTTACCGATCACAGGATGGATGTGGGGGTGTACAGTAAACTAGCCACTTCGGTGGCAAAATCCATCTTAAAGATTAAATACAACACAGCATCTCTTTAGAGAGCTACACACGTCAAGAGAATACTTGTTCTCATTTGAAATATCTAAAACATATTTTATAATTGAAACAATTTATTTGTTCTTCAAATCGATGCCTCTCATTTGCTATGATATAGCCCTAGTTTTTGGGCAGAATAAATCAGAACAATAAATCAGAATAACAACAAATATATTTAATTAACCTCTTGGTCAATTTTTTTAAACCCGTCTATCCCCTCACTTTTTTTTAATCCCACTCTACTATACTGGTTTGGCAACAGAATTGTAGATGAGTGGAACAAACTCCTAGGTAGCGTCGCTAGGGCAGATACATGAGTGAGTGCAATTGGGTGAGAGTCAGACCTCCCTAGCATGGGCCAACAGGCCTACTGCGGTTTTCCTATGTAACAAAGAAGCTCTAAAGTTTCCACAGAGCGCCTACAGAATATTTCACAAAATGGAAAAGCTAGGCTTGGTGTCAGGAAAAGTGTTGTGTACAGAATCAAGCACTGCACCCAATAAATATACAGCAGAAAGAAATAGTGAGTGACGACCGGTCAGGTGAAGGGTAACACGCAGCGTCCCGCTAGGGTCAGTCTTCGAACCCATCCTACTCCTGACGATCAGGGAATACAAATTCCTTCACATCTATGTTCACAGATTATGGAAACTCGATAATACGAGAAGATGACAACTGAAGGAAAACAATTTTGCGAGTAATTGATAAAGACTTTGGAAGTATTTGAGCTAAAGCTTGCCACAACCATGTTGGTGTGAGAATCGTCCTTAAGTACATCAACTGTAGTCACAGAGGAGCTCATACTAAACCTCCTAGGATATAGAAATACTATATACCTAGTTGGATGAATTTTATTAGGATGAATACTTAATCTTTTCCACGTTCCATTATTATTACTTAAAATCAATGTTATTTGTACATGTGTTTATATTATGATTATGGTAAAATAGATAAAGCACTGACCTGGAAGTTTAATTACCGTGTGGCTCGCCCTGGGTTTAAATCCCACCCGTTCTGTGAGTTGCTTACAGTCATGTTATCACGATTTCATGGCTCAATGTATATTATTATTATTATTATTATTATTAGTAGTAGTAGTAGTAGTAGTAGTAGTACCATCAGTAATATATTAATAAACTTACGCTAAGCCAGTATGAATAATGGAGTGCTGGTTCAGTGTTTAAGTTTCTTAATTCTTCATCAGAATTTAGCAACCACATCAAACCATGCTCAAATTAACATAATACAGCTTAATCCTACCAGTTCTATCTTATATCAGCTTAAATTTATTAAATATTATTCAGCACCAGTGAAATATATTAATTTCATGATGTTCAGACTTATTTTCGCAGTTATTGCAACACTGATTTAGCTGGAACGGAGTATTAACCAGACTCTAGTCACTCAATAGAACAGAAGAGAAAAGTAAGGGGTTAAGAATAACACTGTGAGAAGACCTGTATTCCCGGATCACAACAATGTACAAATACAAGGAAAAAGATTTGCTGGATAACTAGAACCTTCAAAACAAGAGATGCCAAGCCAATGATGATACGATTAAAGTAACCTGTTCTCTCTAGACAGGAATATTACTCAACACCAACAGCCCCTTTTAAGGCAGGTGAAACTGCCGATCAGGAGATCGTACAGAGTACTTTCACTGTCTGCACAAATTCAGTTAAGTGCGTAAATATTGGGAACACCTGAAGCCCCTTGAACTGTGTTCGAGAAAGATATATTATAATTTACACATGGAAATTCTGGTGGGATTAATTCCAAATCTGCACATGGAAATTACCGACGACGAGGGAAAGAAGCTTGGCAGACTGTACAGCATATATTTGAATGAAAAGCAGGAGCAATGAACACACCAAGATATAATTCAATAAGTGTAAAGGCCTCAAGACTTTTCAACGCCCTCCTTTTACCTTACCTGTGACAAGTTTCAAGAGTTTGCTTACTCCCGCAGCCCAGCCATGGGCCAGGCTTGTCTGGTACTTGTCCGGTCAACCAGCAATCCCACATAAATAACAAAAAAGGCACAATACCGTGACTGGAACAATACACACACAACCCTCACATATATACCCCTTCCCCTTGTTCTGTGTGTTAGTGTGACTTTGTAAATGGTCCAAGTCGGACCGAAACGTCGTCGTTAGCTCCTCTCTTTTATATGTGCGGGTTGTGTGTGTATATAATCCCACATATCTATCACAGCCTAGTTGATCCGGCACTTGGTGGCCGTTACACGTAGTGTGTGTGTGTATGTGTGTGTGTATGTGTGTGTGTATGTGTGTATGTGTGTGTGTATGTGTGTATGTGTGTATGTGTGTGTATGTGTGTGTGTGTATGTGTGTGTGTGTGTGTGTGTGTATGTGTGTGTGTGTATGTGTGTATGTGTGTGTGTGTGTGTGTATGTGTGTGTGTGTGTGTGTGTGTGTGTGTGTATGTGTGTGTGTGTGTATGTACTCACCTAATTGTACTCACCTAATTGTGGTTGCAGGGGTCGAGACTCAGCTCCTGGCCCCGCCTCTTCGCTGTCTGCTACTGGGTCTCTGCTCTCCCTGCTCCATGAGCTTTATCATACCTTGTCTTAAAACTATGTATGGTTCCTGCCTCCACTATATCTTTCTCTAGTCCATTCCACTTCCTGACTACTCTGTGGCTGAAGAAATGTTTCCTGACATCCCTTTGACTCATCTGAGTCTTCAGCTTCCAGTTGTGTCCCCTTGTTTCTGTGTTCCCTCTCTGAAACAACCTGTCACTATCTACCTTGTCAATTCCCCGCAGTATTTTGTATGTCGTTATCATGTCTCCTCTGACCCTTCTTTCCTCCAGTGTTGTTAGTCCTATTTCCCTCAACCTTTCTTCATAAGACAGACCCCTGAGTTGTGGAACTAACCTTGTCGCAAACCTTTGCACTTTCTCTAGTTTCTTGACGTGCTTGACCAGGTGTGGGTTCCAGACTGGTGCTGCATACTCTAGTATGGGCCTGACGTATACGGTATACAGTGTCTTGAACGATTCCTTGTTAAGGTAACGGAACGCTAATCTTAAGTTTGCCAGTCGCCCATATGCTGCCGCGGTTATCTGGTTGATGTGTGCTTCCGGAGACGTGCTTGGTGTTATACTCACCCCAAGGTCTTTCTCCTTTGTTGAGGTTTGTAGCCTTTGTCCACCTAGCCTGTACTCTGTCAGCGGTCTTCTTTGCCCTTCTCCGATCTTCATGACTTTGCATTTGGTGGGGTTAAATTCGAGAAGCCAGTTGCTAGACCAGATGTCAAGCTTGTCCAGGTCACTTTGAAGTCCTGCTTGGTCTTCATCCGATGTGATTCTCCTCATTAATTTCACATCATCTGCGAAAAGAGACACTTCTGAGTCTATCCCATCCGTCATGTCATTCACATATAGCAAGAATAGCACTGGTCCTAGGACTGCCCCCTGCGGTACACCGCTCGTCACAGGCGCCCACTGTGATACCTCATCACGCACCATGACCCGTTGTTGCCTCCCTGTGAGGTATTCCTGATCCATTCCAGTGCCCTTCCTGTTATACACGCTTGGTCTTCCATCTTTTACTAATCTCATGTGAGGAACTGTGTCAAAGGCCTTCCTGCAGTCCAAGAAAATGCAGTCAACCCACCCTTCTCTCTCTTGCCTTACCTCTGTTACTTTATCATAGAACTCCAGGAGGTTTGTTACACAGGATTTGCCTTCCCTGAAACCGTGCTGTCTGGCGTTGATTAACCTGTTCTGCTCCAGATGCTCCACCATTCTTTTTCTGATGATTTTCTCCAAGACTTTGCACACTATACACGTAAGTGACACCGGTCTGTAGTTTAGTGCCTCTTTTCTGTCTCCTTTTTTAAAGATGGGGACTACGTTGGCCTTTTTCCATATCTCAGGTAGCTGCCCAGTTTCAAGGGATGTGTTGAAAATTTTGGTAAGTGGCACACTCAGAACCTCAGCTCCTTCCCGAAGGACCCATGGTGAGATATTGTCCGGACCCATTGCCTTTGAGGTATCAAGGTCACTGAGTAACTGCTTCACCTCCCCCCAGATGTGTGTATTCCCTCCAGCACTCGATACATCCCTTGTTGGTGATGCACCCCGTCCTGTCTACCCAACTGCCTCCCTTCCTCCACTGTGAATACTTCCCTAAACCTCGAGTTGAGCTCCTCACATACCTCTTGATCATTACTTGTGAGTTCCCCATCTTCCCTCCTCAGCCTTATCACCTGATCCTTTACTGTTGTCTTCCTTCTGATGTGGCTGTACATCAGTTTCGGGTCAGACTTGACTTTCGATGCTATGTCGTTTCGTACTGTTTCTGGGCCTCCTCCGTACCTGTGCATACTCGTTTCTAGCTCTTCGACTAATCTCCTTGTTTGCTTGGGTTCTTTGCCTTCTGTACCTTTTCCATTCTCTGGCACTCTGAGTCTTTGCCTCCCTACATCTTTGGGTAAACCAGGGCTCTTTCTTGTCTTCCCATTTATTCTTTTTCCTTTGGGTATAAACCGTTCCTCTGCCTCCTTGCACTTTGTCGCTACGTATTCCATCATTTCATTTACTGACTGTCCTTCCATTTCCTTTCCCACAGAATCTCCTGCAGGAAATTCCTCATACCTGTGTAGTCCCCTCTTTTATAGTCTGGTATGTCTCTTTCAGCACCATTTTCCCTCTCCACCTGTAGCTCTACTATGTACTCAAAGCTCAGCACCATATGGTCACTGGCTCCCAGGGGGCTCTCGTGTGTTATGTCCTCGATATCTGAGCTATTCAGGGTGAATACAAGGTCCAGCCTTGCTGGTTCGTCCTCTCCTCTATCTCTGGTCGTGTCCCTGACATGTTGGTGCATCAGGTTTTCCAGTACCACGTCCATCATCTTGGCTCTCCAAGTTTCTGGACCCCCACCTCCATTCCTGCCATTTCCTCAAATCTCCAATGATTCCTTATGAGCAGTGCGACCCCTCCTCCCCCCCTGCTCCTTCTATCTTTCCTCAGGATCTGATATCCTTGTGGGAAGATTGCATCTGATATTGCCTCATTTAGTTTAGTTTCTGTGACTGCTATGATGTCTGGGGACATTTCTCCTATTCTTTCATTCCACTCTTCATACTTATTCGTGATTCCATCTGCATTTGTGTACCAAACCTTCAGCCTCGTTTCCAATACTGTGGCTCTAGGGGATCTTGGCTGGATGGGGGTGTTTGCAGGGTTCCCATGGAGGGTTGTTGCATGGGTGGGGGGTTGTATGGTTGGGGTGTGGTCTGATTGGGTGGGGTTTGTGATGGGGTGGGGTAGTGGTGATGATGGGTTTAGGGTTGCTGGGGTGGGGACAGGGGACATGAAGTGTGTGTGCGATGTTAAACTATATGGTTGCCGTTGGGTTGCTGTGGTTTGAGGCCCTCCGTGAGTGCTTCCGGTGGGTGTGGTTGTCCTTCTGCTTGGGCCTGGTGCCCCTGTACCTCGCTGTCTCCATCTCTCTCTCCTCCCTTCGCTTTCTTAACCTCTCCTTTTGGGCCTCCCTTTCTTCCTGTGTTCTGTCCCGATCTAGGTATACATCGTGGTACTCCTGGCTCGCCCTCAGCCGTGCTTTCTCTTGTAGGATCATGGTACGGGCTGATTCTGCATTGAAGATTACTTTGAGGGGTCGATTTCTTCCCCTTGTGTACCACCCGATTCTCCAAAATTTGTCACCTGGGACGTGTCTCCCCTGTTGCTAGCATAATACCTATAATCCTTTCCTTCTCCTCCTGTTTCCTTCTGTCATGGGTGACCCCTTCGACTTCCTTAAGGCCGTAGATAAAGATGGACTTCTCCCTTTCCTCCTCCCACTGTGTCTCCCTTTGCCTCATCAGAGATGCATTAGCATCTTCCGGTTCTGTCATGGTTGTAGCCCCTGTGTTCCTCTGTGTGTCTGGCCTACTCATTTGCCCAAGTCCACTGCTGTATATTGTTGGGGCCTCTGCGTTTAGTGTACCTGCGGCTTTGACTACCCTCTCATGTGTTGTTACTGTGCCCTCATGCTTTGCTTCTGTGGAGCCCTTCTTGTCCCTGGTTGCTTTATCTATACCCCTCTCATGTGGTGTTAGTATCCTACTCATCTTGTATCGGACCCCATGTGTGTCTGACAGTGCCTGAGCATACAAGAGTTCTTTTTTCTCCGCATTCCCTATGACTGTGTCAGATGCCCCACATGTGTTTGTCAGTGCCTGTGCATACAAGAGTTCTTTTGTCTTCTCAATCCCTTTGATAGGTGTTGGTATCCTGCTCCTCTTGTTTCGGGCCCCACTTGTGTCTGGCAGTGCCTGAGCGTTCAAGAGCTCTTCTCCTTTCTCTGCATTCCCTTTGGCTGTGTCTGATGCACACGCTCCAAGCACCGATTCTGAACAGGTACTTGCATCTCTACTCTGCATCAGGCTCTGCAGCTTCACTTCTAAGATCTGGATCTTGTCTTCTGCATTTTTGACTTGCATTTCCCATTTTCTGCTCTCCTCAGCGATCTTGTCTGGATCTTGTCTTCTGCATTTTTGACTTGCATTTCCCATTTTCTGCTCTCCTCAGCGATCCTCCTCTCCATTCCCTCGCTGATCATCAATATCCTCCTCTCCCATTCCTTTTCCCTTCTATTGAGTTCCTCTTCCCACTGTAAACTCCCTGGAGCGACCATCGTACCCCTTGTTGGCATCCTTCTCCCTGAACTGCCCATATTCCTCGATGTGCCCTTATGGATGTAGTGAGAGTGTCAGAAGGAGGGGGAGATGAGAGGACAGAGAGGAGGGTCGTAGGGCAGGGTACTCAATTAAGGGATAGAGGAGGAGAGAGAGAGAGAGAGAGAGAGAGGGGGGAATTTGTTTGGAGGTAGTGTGGTAGGGGGCAGATCAAGCGGGGAAGGAAGGGGGAGGGAGAGGGAGAGGAAGAGTGAGAGAGGGGTGGATAATGGAGGGGAGGGGAGGAGAGAGGGAGAGATTTAGGGAGAGGGAGAGAGAGAGACAGAGAGATAGAGGTAGAGAGAGACAGAGAGGTAGAGAGAGAGTGGTATCGAGAGGCAGAGAGAGTGGTATAGAGAGAGAGGCAGATAGTGGTATAGAGAGAGAGGCAGAGAGAGTGGTATAGAAAAGAGTCAGAGAGTGATATAGAGAGAGGGAGAGAGAGTGTCAGAAGGAGGGAGGAGATTTTCAGGCGGGAGGCCTGAGAGGGATAGGGAGGGAAGAGTGAGGCAGATAGCTGTATAGAGAGAGGCAAGAGAGTGGTATAGAGAGAGAGTCAGAGAGAGTGATATAGAGAGAGAGGCAGAGAGAGTGTCAGAAGGAGGGAGGAGATTTTCAGGAGGGAGACCTGAGAGGGATAGGGAGGGGAAGAGGGGGGAGGGAGAGAGAGGGAGAATGGGAGGGAGAGAAGGAGAGGGAGAGAGAGGGGAGGGAGAGAGAGAGGAAGGAGGGAGTGAGAGGAAGGGGAGAGAGAGACAAGAAGGAGGAAGTGAGAGGAAGGAGAGAGAGAGACAAGGAGTGAGAGGAAGGAGAGAGAGAGACAAGGAGGGAGTGAGAGGAAGGAGGGAGAGAGACAGGAAGAGAGGGAAAATCGCCAGAGGTGTATGGAGAGTGGAGGGAGGGAGTGAGAGGAAGGGGATAGAGAGACAGGAAGAGAGGGAGAATCACTAGAGGTGTGTGGAGAGTGGGGGGATGGGGCGGAGGGGATTAGGGGCGAGAGAGGATAGAGAGAGAGGTGATAGAGAGAGAGGTGAGAGAGGAAGAGAGTGAGAGGGAGGTGAGAGAGAGGAGAGAGAGGGTAGAGAGAGAGGTGAGAGAGGGAAAGAGCGAGAGAGGCGAGATAGAGGAGAGAGAGAGAGGTGAGAGGGAGAGAGTGAGAGGCTAGAGAGACAGTGAGAGAGAGGAGAGGGAGAGAGAGGTGAGAGAGATGAAAGGAGGGAGGAGGAGGAAGGAGGGATAAAGAGAGACGGGGAGAGAGTGGAGGGGAGAGATAGTGGAAGAGAGAGAGAGAGAGGAGTGTGTGTGTGTGAGTGTGTGTAGGAGGGCTAGGAGGTACAAGTGGGGGAGGGGGGAGGGAAGTGTTATTGGCTTAGTGGTCAAGTTCTTGTAGGTCTACTGTCATGTGAGTGAGTGTGTGTGTGTACGTGTATGTGTGTGTGCCTGTCCTCACTGCACTGATTCAATTAGAATATTTCACTGTGACGGCCTTCTGGGTTATCCTAGGCTCCCTACACGTATGCTCCGTGTGATAGCCTATCACTGTACTCGTGTATACCTGTATAACTTTGCTTACTTATTGAATAAACACTGTCAGAGTAGTGTAGTGTTCGTGTGACTGTGTCCGTCTGTTAAGATAATCTTCCTAAAGTTTGCAATACTTCACAAGGTTTGGAAAACTATCCTAATATTATACTATACTTTAGCTAGTACTAGTTCTAAAAACGAGTAATACAACTAAGCTAAGCTAAGACAAACCCAATTGTTGGTTTATGTGAGCGTGTGTGTGTGTGTGCGTCTTGGCATCTCGTTCACAGGGCCTACCTAATTTAATTTTAATTCTAGAATGCTACTAACCACTGCTACTAAAAGTTACTACTTATACATTGGTAATAATATTGATGCTAATATGTGAACAGTTGTATGGTATACTACTTCTGTGTCCTGACTACTTCAAGTGTATGTGTGCGTGGCGTGCGTACACATGTGTACTTATGGTTGGTAGCCCTGCGCGTGTGTGTGTGTGTGTGTATGTGTGTGTGTGTATGTGTGTGTGTGTGTGTGTGTGTGTGTGTGTGTGTGTGTGTGTGTGTGTGTGTGTGTGTGTGTGTGTGTGTGTGTGAGGAATTACCAAGAAGCTTCTAACTTTCTTCAACTTGCTAGGTTCCTCGAGTAAGTCCTGATCAGGTAGGGTGTGGTCTACACTGAACTACGTGCTGCTGGCACAAGCAGCCGAATTGATCAGGCTATCAGCCATCGCCACCGGGTGATGATCCCTGTAATTGAAAACACGTAAATTACGGGTAAATACGGTACTTGTTTAACAAAACAATCCTTGTTTTATGAGCGAAGAAGTGCGACAAATACACTGAGGAGTGTATATCTGTGTAAATATACGGTTTGCTTGAAGTCCTAACTTAGGAATTAAAATATCCTCAATATTGGTGAATTGTGACCTTAATGACCCTGGTGCAGTCTATATTCTTTAGGTCTTAAGTCAACCAAACATGGTATTTCAGGAGGGATTGCAGCGCAAAGCGTGTAAGAGATAGAAGGTAGTCTGAGAAGAAAGGGGGGAAGAATAAGGGAGATAAGAGGTTAAGCGAATAGCCGGGAAGCCTAGCAGTTAGGAGGCTGGAGATGGGTCAAGGATGAACTCGAGGGGATGTAGAAGAAACCCAAACAGGAAGAGGATTAGACTCTTCTTCCTGAGATACGTCAACTACCTACTTCCGTGAAACTTGACTCGCAACAAGAAGTCGGCATCAACAAGCAACATGAACACAACAAACTGCCAAATGAAATCACTGGATCGCTTTAAAAACGGAGACAAATATGTGGAATGACTGAGTGAAAGATCTGCCTAGCACAGGTTATCAGCTCTATTGCAATTATCTGTGTTCTTATGATTACATCATGGAATCCCAGTATTCTATGATCATAGTTACTTTATGTGTTTAGTTTGATGAACTTACTAGATTTACGTGAACATTTTATTTTACAAGCTATCAGAGTATATAGTGGATTCCATTATTGTATTATTATAATAAAAAGAAGCGCTAAACCATAAGGGTTATACAGCGCGTGGATTCCATTCCCATACCACCTGATATATCCCGCGAAAGTTTTACCCGCCCCTCACACACACAGAGCCAGCCAGGAGCT
>WNWK01032911.1:0-21546 GCA_009830355.1 Cherax destructor
GCATGGTCAGCCCTTATGTTGTCTCTAATTTTCTGAATAAAAGAGCCTTTCACCAGCATGAAGGCACCCATAGAAGAGCACAGCGAATGTCTTTGACAACTGATGTAAACTGATACCTCAAGTGTCAAAACAAAACCCTATAATGTTATGACCACTGTGACAAGACCTATAATGATATCATGTGACTAAAGGGCCCCTCTCCCCTCCTTCAGTCATGCCCAAAGGGATGCTTACAGGCTCTGCTCACTACATTAACTAATTTTTTTTTTCCCCCAAAAAACAAAAAAAGCACAGAAATTTTTCCCTTTGCTTTTTTTTCAGCAGTTTAAAAGCAACCCCGGTTTTTTTTAAAGTTATCAAAAATTGAGGGCCACCCAATTTTAATACCTTTTTATAATTGGGGTCTCTAAGTCCCTGTCATCGACCTTATCTTATCAACCTGCTACCCACGTGAAGGTCTCTAATTTGTCCCCTGTCATCGACCTTATCATTATCAACCTCCCACTGACCGGGTCTCTAAGACACTGTCATCGACCTTATCATTATCAACCTGCTGCCCACGTGACCAGGTCTCTTTGTACACTGTCATCGACCTTATCATTATCAACCTGCTACCCACGTGACCAGGTCTCTAATTTGTACACTGTCATCGACCTTAAGAGTCGGAAGTCAGACGAAGATGAAACATCATCATTTATGGCGAAACAAACACTAAGTTCTTAGGTAGTCATAGTGTTGGCAGCAACCCCCCTAGTGTTGGCAGCATGACACCCCCCTAGTGTTGGAAATGACTCCCCCTATTTGGCAGCATGACACCCCCCTAGTGTTGGCAGCATGACACCCCCCTGGGGCAGCATGACACCCCCCTAGTGTTGGAAATGACACCCCCCTAGTGTTGGCAGCATGACACCCCCCTAGTTTGGCAGCATGACATCCCCTAGTGTTGGCGCTGACATCCCCTAGTGTTGGCAGCATGACACCCCCCTAGACACAAACTACCACCCATTAATTAAGGTGACCCAGCGTAGAGTCGGGAGGGAGGGGGAGGGAGGAGGGGGGTAGAGATAGAGAGGAAGGGAAGTTAAGTGAAAGATTAGCTTAAGGCTCACATAATGAGCCTGCCAAAAAAAACTCCGACAGTTGACTTTCGTATCATTAAATTTCCTTCGTGTTCGCCAGGCAGGAAATATTAGAGTCGATTCGGGGCATAAATTAACATACGCTGAAATTGCAAATGGGCGACAGTTTGTAGAAAAAAGTATCAGTTTCCCGGGAACTTACTAGATATCAAGGGATGACAGGTATTACGGAGTATGGTCTACCCAAAAAATGACCTTGTAATATTCATTTTGAACACATTCAAGTGCTCTAATAAGGACTAAACATTTAGTTTCATTGTAGAATGTTGAAATCACTGATGGGGAAAACACCTGCAAATGCAACACTAAAAAGTTGCCTTTATAGCAATTATTACAAAAGGGAGGTCCACTTAAGTTTAACAGCCACACTTTACTTAAACGATTTTTGGGGGAGTCAACGCCCCCCGGGCCTGACCCCACACCAAGCCTCCTGGTGTATCAAGGCCTGATCCCCCCCCAAGCCCCCTGGTGTATAAAGGCCTGACCCCACACCAACCTCCTGGTGTATAAAGGCCTGATCCACCCAAGCCTCCTGGTGTATCAAGGCCTGATCCACACCAAGCCTCCTGGTGTATCAGGCCTGATCCCCAAAGCCTCCTGGTGTTCAAGGCCTGACCCCACACAAGCCTCCTGGTAAAAGGCCTGATCCCCGCCTCCTGGTGTATGGCCTGATCCCACAAGCCTCCTGGTGTATAGGCCTGATAAACCAAAATGTTCCTGCTGGCCACCAGTCCAACGTACGAGTCACAGATGGACTTTTAAAGGAACCCCGGGAACTTATTAACCTCCCCCAAAGGCAAATGGGGGTCTGTTGGTAAACCTTCAAAGTTCTTGAGCCTCTTACCTTATTGTGTTATTACTTAGCGTACTCATGGCCCCCCTGCTTTTCATTGGGGTTATTTTTACCGTCAAGGCCTCTGCTTTCGTTGGGGTAAATTTGTATGTGCAGATTTAGAACCAATAACTCAAGATTTCTAGTCGCAAATTATAATGAAATTTTTTTTTTTTGCCTACGTTCAGGAGTACAGGTCGAAAACTTCAAATTTCCCAGTAACTTAGATATTAACTGAATTTATACTTGCAGTGAAGGTTCTCTACATTCCTCTGTTCTGCAATTCCCGCCCACCTTAAAAAGCCAAGAGAACAAGTGTTTAAACGAGGATCATCACTTTTTTGGCTCGAAGGGTTGTTAACCAACTATGAGTCTTATGGCTCCTGGGGGAAAAAAATGATCTTTCGTGGTAAAAAAATACGTTTAGATTCCTTGGGAGAAGATGAATGATGGGATATATGCCCCCTGGGGGAGGAATGTTTGGGGGAGAAGATGAATGATGGGATATAGCTCCCCTAGAGGAGGGAATGCTTGGGCGAAGATGAATGATGGGATTTTGCTCACTAGAGGAGGAATGCTACTGATGGAACCACTGAAGGAATGATCAATCCGGGTTTTTACAATTACTGGACTTAAATCACCTGACTTAACACACTTCACCATTTTGGGGAAACCTCTTTCCACGAACTTTTTTTTTTTATTGTTAATCGTATTTAATGAAGTGATTTACTTCATTACGTGACATCAGTGTTTTACAACATTACGTGACGATCAGTGATTTACAAAAAGGCATAGGTGCCCCTCAGGTGTGTTTCCCAAGATTGTTTTGGTTGTTAAAGAGTGTGTTTTGGTTGTGTAAGAGTGTGTTTGTGGTTGTGTAAGGGGGTTTTTTTTGGGTTTTGGTTGTGTAAAATGTTTTGTGGTTGTGAAAGAGTGTGTTTGTGGTTTTAAAAGAATGTATTTGTGGTTGTGTAAGTGTTTGTGGTTTTTAAAGATGTTTTGTGGTTGTGAAAAGTGTGTTTGTGAAAGGGTGTTTTTTTTGGTTGTGTAAAGTGTGTTTGTTTTTTAAGAGTGTTTTTTTGGTTGTGTAGGTGTGTTTGTGGTTGGGGAAAAAGTGTTTTTTTGGTTTTTGAAAGGGTGTGTTTTTGTAAGTGTTTTTTTGGTTGTGTAAAGTGTGTTTGTGGTTGTGAAAGAGTGTGGTTGTGTAAGTGTTGTGGTTGTGAAAGTGTGTGTGGTTGTGAAAGAGTGTGTTTGTGGTTGTGTAAGAGTGTGTTTGTGGTTGTGTAAGAGTGTGTGTGGTTGTGAAAAGGTGTTTTGTGGTTGTGTAAGTGTTTGTGGTTGTGAAGAGTGTTTTTGGGGTTGTGAAAGAGTGTGTGTGGTTGTGGGTTGTTTGTGGTTGTGAAAGAGTGTGTGTGGTTGTGTAAGTGTGTGTGGGTTGTGTAAGAGTGTGTTTGTGGTTGTGAAAGAGTGTGTTTGTGGTTGTGGAAGTGGGGGGTTGTGTAAAGTGTGTGTGTGGTTGTGAAAGAGTGTGTGGGTTGTGTAAGAGTGTGTGTGGTTGTGAAAAGGTGTGTGGGTTTGTAAGAGTGTGTTTTGGGTTTGTGTAAGAGTGTGTTTGGGTTGTGAAGAGTGTGTGTGGGTTGTGTGGTGTGTGTGGGTTGTGTAAGAGTGTGTTTGTGGTTGTGTAAAGTGTGTGTGGGTTTGAAAGAGTGTGTTTGTGGTTGTGTGGTGTGTGTGGTTGTGTAAGGTGGTTGTGAAAGAGTGTGTGTGGTTGTGTAGAGTGTGTTTGTGGTTGTATAAGAGTGTGTTTGTGGTTGTGTAAAGTGTGTGGGTTGTGTAAGAGTGTTTGTGGTTGTGTAAGAGTGCTCCCCTAGTTGTACTCACCTAGTTGGGTTGCGGGGGTCGAGTCAAGCTCCCCCCCGCCTCTTCACTGGCCGCTCTGGGTCCTCTCCCTGCCCATAAGCATCATCCTCTGCAAAGCTTGTTGGGCCTGCCTCACTAAACCCTTTCCCAAGCTATTCCACTTCCCCCAAAATCTGTGACAAAAAACTTCCCAACATCTCTGGATTCATCGGGCTTCCCCATCTTTTCCCCCCTTTTGTTTTTCCCAAACTCTGGGGAAAATTCTGTCTCTGTCCACTTTGTAATTCCCCTCAGTATCTTATATGTTGTTATCATGTCTCCCCTATCTCTCCTGTCCCCCAGTGTCGTCAGGTCCATTTCCCCTTTAAATCCCCCCTGGACACCCCTTGCTCGGACTAGTCTTGTTGCAAACCCACTTTCTCAAATTTTCACATCTTGGAGGGGTTGGGGTTTCCCAAAATGGTGCTGCATACTCCAATATGGGCCCAACGTACACAGTGTACAGGGTCCTGAACGTTTTTTATTAAGATGTCGGTGCTGTTCTTGGTTTGCTGGCGCCCATATGCTGCAGCGTTATTTGGTTGATGTGCGCCTGGAGATGTGTCTGGTGTTATACTCACCCCAAGTCTTTTCCTTGATTGAGGTTTCAGTCTCTGGCCCCCCAGGCGTACTCCGTCTGCGGTCTTCCCCCCCCAATCTTCATGACTTTGCACTTGGTGGGGTTGAACTCCAGGAGCCAGTTGCTGGACCAGGCTTGCAGGCTGTCCAGATCCTTTTTGTTCTGCCTGGTCCTCGTCCGTTTAAATTTTTCTCATCAACTTACATCATCTGCAAACTTCGGGGCTATTCCTTCCTCATGTCGTTCACAAAAACCAAAAAAGCACTGGTCCCAGGACTGACCCCTGTGGAACCCCCTCGTCACCGGCGCCCCCCTGGGTGTGTGGTTGTGTAAGAGTGTGGTTGTGTAAAGGGGTGTGTGGTTGTGTAGAGTGTGTGTGGTTGTGTAGGTGTGTGTGGTTGTGTAAGGTGTGTTTGTGGTTGTGTAAGAGTGTGTTTGTGGTTGTGTAGAGTGTTTTTTGGTTGTGTAAGAGGGGTGTGTGGTTGTGTAATAGTGTGTTTGTGGTTGTGTAAAAGTGTGTGTGGTTGTGTAAGAGTGTGTGTGTGGTTGTGTAAGAGTGTGTGTGGTTGTGTAAAAGTGTGTGTGGTTGTGTAGGTGTGTGTGGTTGTGTAGAGTGTGTTTGTGGTTGTGTAAGAGTGTGTGTGGTTGTGTAAGAGTGTGTGTGTGGTTGTGTAAAAGTGTGTGTGTGGTTGTGTAAGAGTGTGTGTGTGGTTGTGTAAAAGTGTGTTTGTGGTTGTGTAAGAGTGTGTGTGGTTGTGTAAGAGTGTGTGTGTGGTTGTGTAAGAGTGTGTTTGTGGTTGTGTAAAAGTGTGTGTGGTTGTGTAAGAGTGTGTTTGTGGTTGTGTAAGTGTTTGTGGTTGTGTAAGAGTGTGTTTGTGGTTGTGTAAGAGTGTGTGTGTGGTTGTGTAAGAGTGTGTTTGTGGTTGTGTAAAAGTGTGTGTGGTTGTGTAAGTGTGTGTGTGGTTGTGTAGAGTGTGTTTGTGGTTGTGTAAGAGTGTGTTTGTGGTTGTGGAAGAGGGGTGTGTGGTTGTGTAAAAGTGTGTGTGTGGTTGTGTAAAAGTGTGTGTGGTTGTGTAAGAGTGTGTGTGGTTGTGTAAGGTGTGTGTGGTTGTGTAAGAGTGTGTGTGGTTGTGTAAGAGTGTGGTTGTGGTTGTGTAAGAGTGTGTTTGTGGTTGTGTAAAAGTGTGTTTGTGGTTGTGTAGAGTGTGTGTGTGGTTGTGTAAGAGTGTGTTTGTGGTTGTGTAAGAGTGTGTGTGGTTGTGTAAGATGTGTGTGTGGTTGTGTAAGAGTGTGTGTGGTTGTGTAAGAGTGTGTGTGGTTGTGTAAGAGTGTGTGTGGTTGTGTAAGAGTGTGTTTGTGGTTGTGTAAGAGTGTGTGGTTGTGTAAGGTGTGTGTGTGGTTGTGTAAGAGTGTGTGTGTGGTTGTGTAAGAGTGTGTGTGTGGTTGTGTAAGAGTGTGTTTGTGGTTGTGTAGGGGTGTGTGGTTGTGTAAAAGTGTGTGTGTGGTTGTGTAAGAGTGTGTTTGTGGTTGTGTAAGAGTGTGTGTGGTTGTGTAAGGGGTGGTTGTGTAAGAGTGTGTGTGGTTGTGTAAGAGTGTGTTTGTGGTTGTATAAGAGTGTGTTTGTGGTTGTGTAAGAGTGTGTGTGGTTGTGTAAGAGTGTTTGTGGTTGTGTAAGAGTGTGTGTGGTTGTGTAAGAGTGTGGTTGTGTAGAGTGTGTGTGGTTGTGTAAGTGTGTGTGGTTGTGTAAAGTGTGTGTGTGGTTGTGTAAGAGTGTGTGTGGTTGTGTAAGAGTGTGGTTGTGTAGAGTGTGTGTGGTTGTGTAAGAGTGTGGTTGTGTAAGAGTGTGTGTGGTTGTGTAAGAGTGTGGTTGTGTAAGAGTGTGTGTGGTTGTGTAAGAGTGTGTGTGTGGTTGTGTAAGGAGCAGCATCAGTGTCAAGTATCTGCATCTAGTATATGCTAACATCTCGTCATGACTACAGTAAATAATCAAACATTATGATGCGCCAATATTTATGTTATATCACCTTATAGCAAAACTTATATTGCTAATAATTGTTAGTAATAATTATAATGCTTTGACAAAGTGTAAAAGTGTTAATATTTGCAAATTACCATTAATATGCAATAAACAATTCTCTCTCCATCTATCAGGTGAAGTGAAGGCTTGTCTATCTATCAGGTGAAGTGAAGGCTTGTCTATCTATCAGGTGAAGTGAAGGCTTGTCTATCTATCAGGTGAAGTGAAGCCTTGTCTATCTATCAGGTGAAGTGAAGGCTTCTCTATCTATCAGGTGAAGTGAAGGCTTGTCTATCTATCGTTCACCTCAGGGACATTATCTTCCACCTTCTTAAAATAACTGATAAAAGTTAAATATTTATTAAAATGTTCGCTTCATGTGGAAGCGAAAAACCCGTACGGGTCATGCCACATCTGGTTAATTGTAAGTAATCAAGTTTGGTAAGAGGAAAGCAAGAGCAGCTCTAAATGCATGGATCAAGAACCCGTCAGAGGCGTTAAGGAGTCTCCAAAAAAAGTTGGCCGGTCTTACAGAAGAAATTTAACTTACCTGTTAACAGACATGTGCACAGCCACGAGTTAGTGTTGAACTGTTGTCACAGGTTGTCTTCACTGTTGTCACTGGTGTGTGAAGTTATCAGCAGTGTTGTCACAGGTTGTCTTCACTGTTGTCACTGGTGTGTGAAGTTATCAGCAGTGTTGTCACAGGTTGTCTTCACTGTTGTCACTGGTGTGTGAAGTTATCAGCAGTGTTGTCACAGGTTGTCTTCACTGTTGTCACTGGTGTGTGAAGTTATCAGCAGTGTTGTCACAGTTGTCTTCACTGTTGTCACTGTTGTGTGAAGTTATCAGCAGTGTTGTCACAGGTTGTCTTCACTGTTGTCACTGGTGTGTGAAGTTATCAGCAGTGTTGTCACAGGTTGTCTTCACTGTTGTCACTGGTGTGTGAAGTTATCAGCAGTGTTGTCACAGTAGTCAGTGTGGGTGTTGCCACTGCTTCACCTCCACTCACTGACTGATTCATTAACTTAAGAGTGAGTGACCACTTGTGGTGTGAGTTAATCACCCACCCACTTGTGGTGTGAGTTAATCACCCACCCACTTGTGGTGTGAGTTAATCACCCACCCACTTGTGGTGTGAGTTAATCACCCACCCACTTGTGGTGTGAGTTAATCACCCACCCACTTGTGGTGTGAGTTAATCACCCACCCACTTGTTCACTTGCTCCACCACACTTCCACTTTCTTCCTGACATCGCTACACTTAAAATCTATCACCACATTATCAAAAATATTTATTAACTAAAATAAGAATTAGAGTAAATTCTCCTTATACATTCACTGAGAAATTAATAATATTTCTCGGTCGAAAATAAAGAAATATGTTATCCTTGCTGCATATATAAAAACATATGTATATCGTGATATATATTATTATATATATATATATATATATATATATATATATATATATATATATATATATATATATATATATATGAGAGAGAGAGAGAGATTTGTATATGTTTGTATATAAGTTGTGAAGACACGGGTGTTGTTTAATGAGCAGGTGAGTGAGTGTTGGAGGTACTTGTGTCACACACAAGTGAGTGTTGGAGGTACTTGTGTCACACACAAGTGGTGTTGGAGGCACTTGTGTCACACACAGTGAGTGTCACACCAAAGGTTCAGCGTCAGTGAACAACTATCTCACCTTCGTGACTTTGTCTTGTGCTACACTCTTCACCTATGCAGTCTTGTGGTAAGTGGTGGTGATGGTGGTAGGTGGTGGTGATGGTGGTAGGTGGTGGTGATGGTGGTAAGTGGTGGTGATGGTGGTAGGTGGTGGTGATGGTAGTAGGTGGTGGTGATGGTGGTAGGTGGTGGTGATGGTGGTAGGTGGTAGTGGTGACAGTGGTAAGGGTGGTAGGTGGTAGTGATGGTAGTGGCAGTGGTGGTAGGTGGTTGTGGTGATGGTGGTAGGTGGTGGTGGTAGGTGGTGGTGGTGGTGGTGGTAGGTGGTGTTGTTGGTGGTGATGGTGGTGGTAGGTGGTGGTGATGGTGGTAGGTGGTGACAGTGGTAAGGGTGGTAGGTGGTAGTGATGGTAGTGGCAGTGGTGGTAGGTGGTTGTGGTGATGGTGGTAGGTGGTGGTGGTGGTGGTAGGTGGTGTTGATGGTGGTGGTAGGTGGTGGTGATGGTGGTAGGTGGTAGTGGTCACAGTGGTAAGGGTGGTAGGTGGTAGTGATGGTAGTGGAAGTGGTGGTGATGGTGGTAGGTGGTGGTGGTAGTGTTTGTGGTAGGTGGTAGTGGTGACAGTGATAAGGGTGGTAGGTGGTAGTGGTGGTAGGTGGTGGTGGACCTGCTTGTACTTTCGTAGAGAAGGTGGAGAGAAGGCTGGGAGCAGAGGAGCAGCAGAAGCAGAAGCAGTAGCTTAGGAGTGGAAGAGTAGAAGCCTAGAAGTGGAGGGTACGACCTTGGAGTGGAGGAGGAGGAATTAAGAAGAGGAGAAGAAGGAGGAATTAGCAAGAGGAGACTGTGAGAGGAAGAGGAGGAGGCTGTGAGAGGAGGAGGAGGAGGAGGCTGTGAGTGGAAGAGGAGGAGGCTAGGAGAGGAATAGGAGGAGGCTGGGAGAGGAAGAGGAGGAGGCTGGGAGAGGGAAGAGGAGGAGGGAGGAGGAGGCTGGGCGGCAGGAAGCAGCAGCAGCAGGGAGGTAGGGCAAACAGTGCACATCTGGCCAGCAGGAAGGGAGGTTGTGTGCGTATCTGGCGGCCTCTCCTGTGTGTATGCGTGTGCGTGTGCGTGTCTGTGTAGGTGCTCGTGACCTCAGCTGACCTGGTCTAGTGCATCATTGTTGCTACCTCACCTGTTGTTGCTGTTGCTGTTGCATCACTCTCACCTTGCCCAAACCTGTTGCAGCTATTCAACCCTCGGCCAACATCAACAACGTAATAATCAATCTCTTCTCCTTGTTTGTATTATAATAGTCTCCTCTCCTTGTTTGTATTATAATATAATCTCTTCTCCTTGTTTGTATTATACTAGTCTCCTCTCCTTGTTTGTATTATAATATAATCTCTTCTCCTTGTTTGTATTATAATATAATCTCTTCTCCTTGTTTGTATTATAATAGTCTCCTCTCCATGTTTGTATTATAATATAATCTCTTCTCCTTGTTTGTATTATAATATAGTCTCCTCTCTTTGTTTGTATTATAATATAGTCTCCTATCTTTATTTTATTATAATATAGTCTCCTCTCTTTGTTTGTATTATAATATAGTCTCCTATCATTGTATTATAATATGTCTCCTCTCTTGTTTGTATTATAATATAGTCTCCTATCTTTATTTGTATTATAATATAGTCTCCTCTCTTTGTTTGTATTATAATATAGTCTCCTCTCTTTGTTTGTAATATAGTCTCCTCTTTTTGTTTGCATTATAATATAGTCTCCTCTCTTTGTTTGTATTATAATATAGTCTCCTCTCTTTGTTTGTATTTTAATATAGTCTCCTCTCTTTGTTTGTATTATAATATAGTCTCCTCTCTTTGTTTGTATTATAATATAGTCTCCTATCTTTATTTGTATTATAATATAGTCTCCTCTCTTTGTTTGTATTATAATATAGTCTCCTATCTTTGTATTATAATATAGTCTCCTCTCTTTGTTTGTATTATAATATAGTCTCCTCTCTTTGTTTGTATTATAATATAGTCTCCTCTCTTTGTTTGTATTATAATATAGTCTCTCTTTTGTTTGTATTATAATATATTCCTATCTTTTTTGTATTATAATATAGTCTCCTCTTTTTTTTTATTATAATATAGTCTCCTATTTTTGTATTATAATATAGTCCTATCTTTGTATTATAATATAGTCTCCTATCTTTGTTTATAATATATTTCCCCTCTGTTTGTATTATTTATCCTCTGTTTTATCATAATCATCTTTTATGGATAATAGATTGTAATCATCACGGTAATTCCCGCGTATATTTTCCTCGATGTTCAGTATTAAGTAAAAAACATTTCAATTTAGGACGGAATGTCAATAATTCTCAAATTTTTTGCCTTTATACTAATTACGACTTACGAATAAAATATCTGACTCCGGTTGCCACAACAGATCCAAGTTTGTGATCGGGATGATTATACGTATATTGCCGATTTGTTTTTCTTCACGGTGAAGAGGTGTCAATGTTGATAAAGTTTTTGATAAAGAAATTGGGTTCCCCTTCTTATTCATTGGGTAAAACCCTGTAATATAATAATAATAATAATAATAATAATAATAATAATAATAATAATAAAAAAAATTTAAATTTAAAAAAAATAATAAAAATTTAAAAAAAATTATAATCATTTTTTTTGTACCCCCCAAAAACGTTAGAAGTCAAAGTGGTGGCGGGGACATGTTGTACCAGAGCGGGTTATTCCTCACTCACCACCGAGGCTCAAAGGTTGGGGATCTCAGGGGAGAAAGTAGTTTAACATCTTCAAACTAGGTGGTGTGGCAGTGCCCCATGAAGAAATGATCAGCAGGTGTGCAGGCAAAGGGGCCCCCGAAAATGATGCTCTTTTTTTTTAAACTCGCCTGTACTCCCCCATCTGTTTTCGGATCGTTACTGTTTCTTCATCTTTTTTTTAGCTTTCATACATGTCATTATCCCTGAACTCTGTTTCTGTTTCTTCTCTCCTTCAAATTAAGTTTTCCTGTAGTCTATCTCTTTTTTCCCCCCTAACTCTTTTTTTGTTCAAAGATATTCCATAATCCCTTTATCCCTCCCTACCCCTCATTGTATGGATCAATATTTGTGAGGTGCCCGTCAGGAATGTACAATCAACTTATCCCCAATTTGGGAGGTTTCGAGAATTTTTAAAAAAAACGCCAGGATTTGGTTTCTCTGAAAAATATAGATTTTCTGCAGAACCGTGTTCTCGCTAGGTGTTCAACTACCCCCCTTTTAATGGTTCTGTACAATTTTTATAACATGCATGTTAGTTATACTGCCTGCAATTACTGCCCCCTTTTTCCATCGAACAAAAAGAATAGTGGAAAACAGATTTAAAACCGGATGCCAAATGAAGAGCTCTGCCCCACAAGGCACAGTACTCGCACCTACCCTTTCCTCATTCTCATATCAGACATAGACAGAAATGTAAACCACAGCTCTATATATACTCTCTGTTGCACAGAAGTTTTAAACCCTCGAATGATATAGGAAATCCTCGGCATTAAAGTGGAAAATAAGAATCTAGTAATTATCCTAGTATACAAACCACCACAGAAACCGGGGGAAATTTCGGAAAAAGAAGATGATAGCTATCTGGATAGGCTAGAGAATCCCACCCCAAACATTTTAACCTTGGAGATTTTAACCCCCTCTTTTAAAAATGGAAGATGGGGCAATAATGTTATACCGAAATAACTCCTGGAAGCCCCCTGGCTCAACGGGCCTCCCAGGGAACTAATGAGGCTTTGTAAAAAGTACTCACTAAAAACAATAATTATCCATAGAAATGAAAATACCCGGTTTGTTTTACAAACAACAGGAATTAATCAGAACATAACAGTTACAAAAACAATATATTTATCATAACATCATAGAAGTTCAAACTAGTATTAACTCGGGGTTGGGGGAACCAACAATTTAGAGACGGAATGTTCAGTAAGTTTAATTTTAATAACCATAGAATTGATAAAAAATAAACCAAGAGCTATCAGACATATCATGGGAATCAGACATGAGCATAAATCCCCACCAGTGCCTAGAAAGCGAATACAGAAGATAGTACCATTGGGAAACCCCCAAGAAGATCAGAAAAGAGAGAGAGGAGGAGATGGTACAGGAGAAAAAACGGGGTTACTGTTGCTGAAAAACACAGTTTGTTGGAACAGAAGAGATAGCCTTAACCGGGGATCCGGAATTGAGCAAAAAATTAAGATGTCATACCTGACAGAAGAAATACAAAGGAACAAAGAGCCAAAAGGATATTTCAAGAAACCCAAAATATTTCTCTATGCAAAATCCAATAAGAACTACCTGTAGAATTGGACCATTTTTGGGGGAGATTCGTATAGGGCGATGAACAGGAAATGGTGAAATTCTAAAAAAACAGTATGAGTCAGTGTTAGCAACCCACTAAAAGACAGCAAGGTAGAAAATGAGAAATATTTTCACTCCCAAGGCTGGGGACCACCTAACCGACATTAGTACAAACCCAAGATTTCGAAAAAAAAATGGCCAACGCCCACTCACTCAGCACCTGGACCAGATTTGGGAAAGCTTTTTTATAAAGCAGTGCAAAGTACCATTTGCAAGAGCCCTTAGTATTCTGTGGGGAAGAGCTTAGATCTAGGTGAAATTCCAGAGGCCTTAAAGAGTGCAGACATGCTCCTTTATAAGGGGGGTAGTAAACTGCTAAAAAAACAGACCAGTAGCCCTCACTTCTCACATCATAAAAATCTTTGAAAAAGTGATGAGACGGCAGATTACAAAATTCATGGGAAACACAACCAACATAACCCGAACCCGCATGGCTTTTGAGCGGGTCGATCATGCCTGTCACAGCTGCTGAACCATTATGACAGAATTACAGAGGCATTGGAGGACGACCAAAAAGCAGATGGATTTAAAAGATTTTGCAAAGGCGTTTGACAAATGCGATCATGGAGTGATGCGCACAAAATGAGGGCCATAGGCATTACGGGAAGGTAGGCAGATGGATTTTGAGTTCCCAACACAAAGCAAAGTAGTAGTGAACAGGGCAAAATCCCGCATCAGAGGTCAAAAACTCAGGCCCCAAGGCACTGTCCGGGACCCGCTGTTTCTAATCCCCATAGCAGACATAGATAAAAAAACCCAGCACACTTTTTTTATCATCATTTAGATGACACTAAAATAACATGAAAGTCACTCAGGGGACACTGAAAAAATTAAAGGGGGAATAAGCAGGGTCTTCCCCAAAGGGGAGTGGAGAACAAATGACGTTCAATGGTGATAAGTTTCAGCTGCTTAGGTATGGAAAAAAAGAAGAACTAAAAAGGGAAAACTATATACAAAACGCAAGAGGGGCACCACATAGAACGAAAGGAACACGTAAAGGACTTGGGGAAAAATTATGTTCTGATCTGTCGTTTAAAGACCATAACAAGACAAAGATCCAAAAGCCAGGAAGATGACGGGGGGGGTAGGAACTTTCAAAACAAGGGGAAAAAATGCCGATGGTGACACTATTCAAATCGTAGTGCTCCTCCTTAGAATACTGCTCAGTGTGACGGCCCCCTTCAGGGGAGGAGAAATAGCAGACTGGAAAAATCCAAAATCGTTTACGGCTCACATTGAGCCATTGAAACATCTAAATTTTGGGAACGCCTTAATCTTGAACATGTACTCATTGGAGCGGGGGGGAGATACATGATAATATATACATGGAAAGATTGAGGGCCTGGTCCCAAATCTGCACACTGCCATAACAACATACTGGGTAGAATATGGGAGAAAGTGTAAAATAAATCCAGTGAGGAGCAGGGGTGCGGGGGGGACAATACGGGAGCACTGTAAATCCGGGTCCCAGACTATTCAACATCTTCCCGAAGATATCCAAACGGCTGGAACCAGTGTAGAAGCCTTCAAGAGGAAACTGGGCAAATATTTCCCGGTGCCAGATCAACCCGGCTGTGATGGATATGTGGGGCAGGGCCTCACAGCAACACCTGGTTGACCAGGCAAGCACCAACGAGCCTGGCCCATGGCCGGGCCCAAAGTGATACTCTCGAAACTTCAAAAAGGGATATCAAAAGGGACAGCACTGTATCATCCTTTGCAGATGATACTAGGATCTGCATGGGGGTGTCATCCATTGAGGACACGGCAAATCTCCAGAAGATATAAAAAAGTTTTTCCAAAGGCAACAGAGAACAATATGATGTTCAAGAAGAAAATTAACCCCGTTTTGGAAACTGGGGGAAAAATAGCTAGGGCTGAGTATATTACAAAACCCAATCAAAATAGACGGAAAAGTAATGTGAAGGACCTGGGGTGGTAATTCCGAAACCTCACTTTCAAGGACCACAAAATGCCACTATTACATCTGCAGGAAACTGATAGGATGGATAATGAGAAATTCAAAACAAAAGATGCCAAGCCAATGATGATCCTTTTTAAATCCTTGTTCTTCTAGGTAGAATCTGTGTACATTAACACCCCATTCCCAAAGGATGAAATTGCAGATCTAGAGAATGTACAGAGAACCTTTACTGCAGAAAAATTCCCTCAAGACCTTAACTACTGGGAACGCCTAAGCACTAGACTTATATTCACTGGGGCGCAGGCGGGGTTATCATAATCTAAACCCGGAAGATTCTGGAGGGACTGATCCCCAATTTGCAAAAAAAATCAGTCCATACGAAAGAAAAAAACTTGGCAGACGGTGCAACGTATCCCCAGTGAAAAGTAGGGGCGCCACTTAAAAGAGAAAACACAATAAGTGTCGGGGCCCCAAGCTGTTCAACAGCCTCCCACCAGCCATAAGGGGATTCCGTGACCTCTGGTTGTCTTAAAGAGGAAGCGGGACGATCCCTAAAGTCAGTCCCAGATCACCCGGGGCCCGGTTCGATTTGGACAGGGCAGCCAGCATTAAATCCTCGTTGATCGGGCCCCCGATCCACCGGGGGGCCCTGGTCAAGCCCGGCCCCGCGGGGACGTCGATCTCGGGAATCCCCTCAGGTAGACCCCGGGTGTATATTTTTGATTTTCCCACCAGCGGGACGTTGCCATAAGTAGTTTGTACTTGTTATAAATTATGGATTTGGTTTTGTACAAAAATTCAGCGTTTCTTTCATTACCCATAATGATACATAGTCAGGCCAACCTTTTGTCAGAACTCGCTTTTTTTTAAATTTCCATGTTGTTCGAATTCCAGTATAGTTTAGTTTTCACCTCACACTTTTATCTTGTACAATACCTTTTTCATGAAGGCTCTCACAGTCTTTTACTTAGTTCTTCACACATTTCTCTTCTTTTTATGTGAATATCTCCTTTCCCTATTCTTACTTTTTTCTTTTTGGTTATTTTCCTTCTTTTTAATGTCTTTGATAAATTTTTTCCTTTTCCCACCTTTGTTTTTTCTTCACTAATCTTAATTTACAAAATATTAAAAACTCATCATCATATGATCATTGACTCCTAGGGGTTTTTCTTATTTTCTTCCTATTGTACCTATTCCTTTTGATCGAATCCCAAGTTTAATCTGGCTGGTTTATGTTTTATTTTCTTTTCAGTCTCTTCAACATGCTGCCTCATAAAGTTTCCAATGGCTCTAAGCCCCCAGGTGAGCTTCATTTTTCAGTGTATCTGTGAACGGGTTCAAGTTGTTAGTTATCAGCTTTCTTTAAGATTTTTACTGTTGCCCTCTTGTTGTTCTATTATGGCGTTCTTCCGCTTTTTTCCCACCTTATTTTTTCACTAAAATATAATAAGATAAAATTTATCGTCCGTTGGTGTGCTATATTTACCTTAGTGTTTAAAATTTTGGATTGATACTGAACTTACCTTTAATGTTTACCACGCCACCCGGGGGCAAAACCCCTTTACAGTTCACCTTCCCCCCTCTACTTCAACCCCACTTTTAACCCCCTACAAACCCCACCCTAACCCACCTTTACCCCCTCCCCCTCAGCCTTTTTTTGTTTCTTGAGATGTGTTGTTCATTTGGGAAAAAAATGGAGTCAAAACGTTCACTGAATTTCTGAGAAGAGGCTGCTTGGGCTGGCTAGTAAAGTTTAAGTTTAGAAAAAGGGAAAAAACTCTTTTTACATTGTAATTTCTCTCCGATAAGAGTACCAAAAGGGGGGGAGGGGCCTCTGGATCCATCATGTTTTGATAACGGGGAAAGATAACCCTGAAAATATACTCTAAAGATAATTAGGTATCCTCGAAGGGGTGCCTTTAATTAAATGGTTGCCTGAACTTTTAGGTACCCCCGAAGTACATTTGATAGTTGCCTACCTTTTAATTTCATTTTGCCATAATTTGAGAACTCCCCCCAATCGGATTAAAATTTTTGAAAGCTTGTTGGTAATGAGAATCAAATTTCTAGGAAAAACAGGTATGCATGGTCCCCTAGGAAAGTTATTGAACCAAATTTCCCAGTTGCAAATTTTCCCAATTTTTAAAATTTGGGTATTTAGGAGCGTGTTTAAAAGAAGAAAGTTTTTAGCATCGAAATGAGCAAGGGATGAGAAAAAGATGACGTTTAGAGTGAACGACGGGACGTTAGACTGGAAGAAGGAGGTTTGGGAAGGATGTGGGGCGATTTTTAAATGATTTGGAATCAGCAGTAGATGAGGAAAGGTAACGGGTGTTTGAAAAGTCTGTGGAAAGAAAGAAGTTTGTCAATGAGTTTAAAAAAAAAAAGAGTAATGTATCAGAGTATCGTGGTTTGGTTTTTTGCAAGACGGGAGACATGGTTTTTTCATGTTGTAGTGAGGAGGGACTGGAGGCAGTAAAATTGTCAAGATTGGTGTGGTATATGTTACGAAGCAAAGGGAGTGGAGAAATTAGGTTTGGTATAATTGGTACCTCGGGGGATAAAAGGGGTTGTTGAGATGTTAATCTTCCATTAATTTGAAATGATTTATTTTTTAATTTTAAACCCCTTACCACCACTTCAAATTTTAAACCATGGCGAACTAGGTAAGGTTCATGGAACAACCGGCATATCAGCCCGCCTCCCCAAATTTTAAAAGCCTTTCCCCGATTTTATTTTCCATGTGATTACTTAGAAAGCCTCTTCCGGTGGGCTTCAATTGTTAAAAATTCTGTATTCTACTTGGAAGAATGTTGACATTATCATCGGATGTGAAATATTTTTTCCATTATAATTTAGAAATGGTACAACAGCATTTTTATTAAGCATCTGGGTATGCTTCTTCTGAATGGGTTCAACCCTTTTTGGTTGATATAAGTTATGAAATGGATATCACCCTTTTGGTTTTGGGTTTGAAGGTGCAAATTTCTTTAAATTTTTTAGCCAGTTAATAAACTTGAAATTATATATTGGTTCCGCAACAGCTGGGTATACAGCTTTAGTAAGCTTTAAGCTTTAAGTGCTGATGAGTTTTCTCAAAAGGGTTTTCGTCGTTATTTTATTAAACAAATCGTTTAGAAATAACGGAAATTTGTAATGATTATTGATGCTTTGTAACTATTATTAATGAGGTTTAAAACCTATCAACTACACTAGAATAAGGATGCACGTAACATTTTTATCAGAAAAAATTTTAATACCTAAAAAAGGGCTTAAAAAAAACTCAATATATCATGTTAGTAGTCCATATGTTGCAGAGCCAAATATGGACTATTAAAAATATCTCTGATATGCAAAAACAACCATTAAACCAATAAACTGTTAAGGGATGTGAATATGAAACCATTTTGTTGATGTTAGTGAGAAATGAAGTCAAGATCATCTTCTTGGAAGGGGTTTTTTTAGGGTGATAAATGAAGTCAAGATTTTCTTGGGAAATAGGGTTCTGTAGGGTGATAAATGAAGTCAAGATCATCTTCTTGGAAGTAGGGTTTGTAGGGTGATAAATAAATCAGTATTTCTTGGAAGTAGGGTTTTGTAGGGTGATAAATAAAGTCAAGATCATCTTGGAAGTAGGGTTCTGTAGGGTATAAATGAAGTCAAGATCATCTTTTTGGGGAAGTAGGGTGTATATATATATATATATATATATATATATATATATATATATATATAAAATAAAATTTTTTGTATGTATATATATATATATATATATATATATATATATATATATATATATATATATATATATATATATAAAAAACACAGGGTGGGGGGCATGAATGTCCCCTACGTCCCTGTGTGTGCTGAAAATTTGTGACAACCTTTGTGACAAAAACCCTTTGGTGTGTAGTATAGTCTTTTCCATTCTCATAAAAGAAAGTTTTAAAAAATAATGGTTATACAGTATATTCTGGGTAGTATTAAGAAACCCCGTGAATATTTAATTAGGTTGTTGTGGAATGGGGGGGATGAGAGATCAGGTCGCTGGGCAGCCCCGTTCTTCTGGGCACATTATCTGCTGCTAACCTTAATGTGTCATAAACGATATCGAAAAACCCGTGAAGGGATCAGGCTCCACCATGGAGCAGGTGGTAGGCTCCACGTATTTGGGAGATGGCGGGGGTTCCACCCCTTTTGGGGGTGTTTAAAATATAACACGTTCCTATATTAATAATTTTGAATTATAACAAAAATCATGAGTTTGTGAAAAAAAACAAAACCAGATTATAACAAATCACTTTATGATTAATAAAACTTATAGATACTAGACGTAAAGCAAACGATAATACTCAAAAAAACATAAAACTAAAAAAAATTTTTCTGTTCCCCTATAAATGTTAATGTAGAACTGTTCATCATTAGTGTTTAGCTTGGTTATCACGAGGATAAAATTTACCTTGTTTCACCAAATGAAAGATAAATGTTGATTTTTTTCTTTTTGGTCAGACACTGACTTTTTTTTTACCAAATTTAATATTAGCCCCAGTCTGAGCGGGAAAAATTTTGTATTTTGGTTAAACAAGTGGAATTAATCTTCTCCTGTGGGGCCTCCATTCTTTTGATTTAAATTTTTTTTTGATTTTGGTATCTTCCCTTTTCTACAGTCATTACATGAGTACCCCCCATTCAGTCATTACAAGAGTACACTTACGGGAGCATTACAAGAGTACACCCACAACAGTACGGGGAAAGTTTCCCAAGATATTTCAATATTTCACAACTTTTAAAGAAGGGGAGTTTAAAATACTTATATGATAAGTTTACTTTTAGTTATACACGTTTGGTTTATACCCGTTTTCCCTTTCCCCGTCTAGTTTTGTTATACACGCTTGAAATTATGCCCCCGTGCCCCTTTTCCCCTCATTTTTATTTTAAACACGTTGTATTATGCACCCGTGTTCCTTCCCAGTCTAGTTTTAGTTAAAACCCCGCTTGTATTATGAATTCCGTTTTCCCTTTCCCAGTCTAGTTAGTTATTTTATTAGTAAAAAAATATTGTGTAACAAGCCATCCGCATGTCTGTCTTAATTTGTCAAGATCAATGTTTGTTTTTCCCAAATTTTTGTATCCTGTGTGTTTTACTCCCCTAGTTGTGGTTGCGGGGGCCGAGTCGCAGCCCCGGGCCCCCGTCTCTTCCCCGGCCCGCCTTGGGTTTACTTTCCTGCTCCATGAGCTTTATCATACCTCTTCAAACCCATGTATGGATCCTGCCCCCACTGTCATTTCCCAGACTATTCCACTTCCGGGACAACTCGGGGACGGGAAAAAATATTTCCCTTTAACATCCTGGGGTTTTTCCCCGGCCTTAAAACTTTCCCAACTGTGCCCCCTTGTTGTTGTGCCCCATCCTGGAACATAATGTCTGGGGTCCACTTTGTCGATTTCTCTCAGATTTATATGTAATTTTTATATGCCCCCCCCATCTCTCCTGTCCTCCAGTGTCGCCCTGCCAATTTCCCTTTTAACCCCCCTTGTAGGACATCCCCCTTTGCCCGGGACCGTCTTCTTGGGAAACCTTTTTTCTTTCCCCTAGTTTCCTTACGTGCTTTTCTGGTGTGGGTTCCAACTGGTGCTGCATCTCCAATATTCCTTTTGTGTGTGTGTGGGGCGTGTGTGTGTGTGTACTCACCTAGTTTTGGGGTTTCAAGGGGGCGATTCATAGCTCCTGTGTGTGTGTGTGTGTGTGTGTTTATCTTCTTCCCCGAAAACCGTCAAAGTCTTTGTGGACATAAACAAGAAACGACGACAAATTTCAAATTTTAGGACGAGACTATGAAAAGGAGAGGACGAGATCATGGATGCTGATTCCCCAGAGGAGAGAAACGTGATTGTTTTAAGTTAGGAAGAACCAAGATGGAAAAAAAGTTTGGGAGCATCATTAAGTTTTTGGGGAGGGGTAAGGGGGGGGTTTGTACGCGTGCCCCGGGGGGGAGCGCGTTTCACCCCAAGGGGGGATGCACGTTTTACCCAGAGGTGGGATGCACTTTCACCCCAGGGGGTGCACGTTTCCCCCCACCCACCCTGGTTTTTTTTTTAAATAAGTAAGAAAAAATTGTTGACAAAGGCCGATCTGAGGTGAAACATTGTACTAGTGAAGCATTCCAGTGTAACGGGAAGGAATTCCCCTGTAACCAGTGAACCCCACCGTAACTAGTGAAACTCCCCTGTTTAGTGAAGATTCCAGTGTAACTAAGAAGACTCCACTGTAACTAATGAAGCACTCCACTGTAACCAGTGAAGCACTCCACTGTAACTAGGGAAACACTCCACTGAACTAGTGAAGACTCCCCTGTAACTAGAGAAGAATTCCCCTGAACTAGGAATCACTCCACCGTAACTAGTGAAGCACTCCACTGAATTAGTGAAGACCCACTGTAACTAGTGAAGCACTCCTGAATTTTGAACCCCTTAAATTAGTGAAGCACTCCACTGTTTAAATAGAGAAGAATTCCACTGTAACTAGTGAAGCACTCCCCTGTAACTGTGAAGACTCCCCTGTAATTAGTGAAGCACTCCCCTTAACCAGTAAGGGACTCCACTGAACTAGGAAAACACTTTACTGTAACTAGTGAAGAACTCCACTGTAACTAGTGAAGCACCCACTGAAAAGTGAAGATCGAAAAGTGAAGCACCCACGTAACTATGAAAAACCCCACTGAAAAATGAAGCACTCCACAATAGTGAAGCACCACTGTAATAGTGAAGCACTCCCCTGTAACATGAAGCACTCCACTGTAATAGTAACACTCCCCTGAAAAGAACACTCCCTGAACAGAAGAATTCCCCTGAACAGTAACACCCCGTAACCAGGAAACCCCCTGTAACTAGTGAAGACCCCCTGTAACTAGTAAGCACTCCCCTGGGCAGGGAAACACTCCACTAACAGTGAAGCACTCCCCTGTAACTAGTGAAGAATTTCCCTGTAATAGTGAAGCACTATGTAATAGTGAAGCACCCACGAAAAGTGAAGCACCCCCAAAAATT
>WNWK01032912.1:0-21546 GCA_009830355.1 Cherax destructor
CGGACTGGGCCCAACTTCCTGCTCCATATTTTCCTCTCTTTAAAGCTGTGTATGGAACCCCTCCACTACATCACTTCCCAAACTATTCCACTTCCCGACCACTCTGTGCAAAAAATATTCCTAACACCCCTGTGATTCATCTGAGCCAATTTCCCAACTGTGCCCCCTTGTTCTGTGCCCATCTCTGGAACATTCTGTCTCTTCCTCCTTGTCGATTCCACAATTTTTATGTCGTTATCATGCCCCCTAACTTTTGTCCCCCAGTGTGGTCAGGTCGATTTTTAACCTCTCCTCGTGGACATCCCCCTTAGCCCCGTGTCTAGTCTTTTTGCAAACCTTTTGTGTGTGTGTGTGTGTTTTTGTGTCTGTTGTGTGTATGTGTGTGTGTGTGTTTTTACTCACCTTTTGTTGTTGCGGGGGTCAGTCATGCTCCTGGCCCTCCTCTTCACTGATTCTGTAGGTCATCTCTCTCCCCGCCCCAGGCTTTATAAAACCTCTCAAAACTATGTATGGTTCCTCCTCCACTATGCCCTTTCTGCTATTCCACTTCCTGACAACTCATGACTGAAAAATCCCTAACATCCCTTTGACTCATGTGGGTGGGTCTTGGGAGAGATATAGGTTGTCAAAAACCCTTGTAGGATGGTTAGGGTATTTTACAGTATGTGAAGGAGATCCCACCCCCCGTCCGTTCCTTGTATGCCCTTTCCTTGTGGGGGGACGCCTATGCGGGGCATACTGCGCTGGCCTCTGATGTCAGCGGGACGTGACGTCACACGCAAAGGGACCACTGTAAAATAGGATGAATGCTGGTACACTACAAAAGTGTACATATGATACTACACGACAGCTCGGCCATGTTACTATGCGCTGGCATACATACAACTCTATAGGCTGAACAGACAGGTGGTACTGGGTGAATCTATCAATAGCAAACACATTATAATGTGAACAAATAAGATTAATCTTACTATCGCACTTCTTGAGTTAATGGTACTTAAGAGGATGTTAAGGGATCTAGATAAAAACATTATATATATTACAATTTCAATTTGCAAATTTGATGATATGTTTATTCATGCACTCCCCTTTGAGGAAAAATAAATATTTACGGGGAAGAAGTTTTAACAGGAAAGATAAACTCCGAAGGGTTATACTGTTAAAACTCAAATTCGGAGAAACTTGAACACACAAAAATTTTCAGATACTAGAAATCTGATAACAAAACACACAGTCAAAATGTCAGTTCTAGTCTGGATTTTCTAATTTTCATCTTTAGCTCACAACTTATGATCACTTTCTACTGAAGGAATGCAGGCTCGGTGGGTGGATGGATCTCCCGGTTGAAAAGTTCCCCAATGACAAAAAAAGTATGAGCATAGGAGAACGGCCCCACTATCTCTTACTGCGGGTAAGAATTACTCGACACACGACATTTTACTCTGCAAAGGCTTACTGTCAACGGGAAAGGGAACACTATCTGGAACACGGGGGACAACAATGGCACTCTAGTGAATACACTAGCCAAACGGCTTTCGAAACTTTTTTTGCATCAGCAGAGATCTATAACTCATTCAAATAGTTTTTCCCAAAAAAGCGCCCCCTGGAGAGGAACTCTCAAACTAGCAACATTGCGGGATAGACTCAGTACTAAGGCGGTGGGGATCCTCGGCCCTAGGCATCTGCGCTATCTTGCATGCAAGAAAAGGGGCTGAATTCCAGACGGAGTGACAGTACTATTACTAGTCCTTGCCCGTAACGTTAACAAATAGAACACATACTTTCTACAAGAACTAATCTGAACTTCACATTCTGCCCCTCTGGAAATCTCTGATACAAGCTGGAAGAACAAACACATTGCTCAAAAGTTAGAGACTGTTTTTTGATCATTAAGGGACTATGAGGACTGTTTACTAACTCATTATGATTATAGCCTGAATAGCAGCACACACAGTATTATGAGCATTTACTTGACTTCACCCTTGTTTTGGACAAAAATTTAAGTGGTACCCCGATTGTTTCCCCCAAACCCCCTTTTTGGTTTTTTTTTTAAATGTTTTGAAAGTGTTTTGGGGGTTAAAAAGGTGTCTTTTTTCACTTTCCCTTATGGGGAAAATTGTTTGGTAATATTGAAAGCATTCGAATAAAAATTGAGTTCCCTGATGTTTCTTAGAAGACTTCAAGCAAAATTGAAAAAAAGAAAATTTCCCAAAGTATCCCCTTAAAACTTAACGGGAAAAATTATTTTTTTTAAGAAACGGAAAATTAAATCAAAAAAGAAAAAAAACTAAAAAATTGACTTAAAAAAATTAAAAATAAGATAAAACAATCAGCTTTTTGAAAGCGGTTTTTTCAAATATCCAAATATTGCCCAATTAAAAGAATAAAATGTAATTTAAAAAGAATTCAATAATGGTTATGGCAATAGCAACAATCTAAAAAAACAATTCAATAGAATTATTCTGGCAAAAAATTCTTTACCTTGAATCATTGAAGGTTCACTGGAATATTACTTATTCCCTTTTGGGGAAATTACAAGTTACTTGAGCAATTAAACACAAAAAATTGATGAAAAAAAAAATTGAATTGGCAATTTAATTTACAAAAAATCAATTTCAGGAATGATTGATTGATAAAAATCCCCTGGGGTAAATTATTTACCCCAAAACAAAGATATTAGAAATAAAATAGTTTGAACATCTCCTCTTAATTGCAAGCAAAGCAAGGTAACTCAATAAAACATTTTGGAACAATTTACTAAAAACCCTGACTTTAAACAAACTTAAGAGTGAATTTGTTAAACAACACATGAAAACAAATGAAAAAATTTAAAGACAATAAAATGGTTTTTAAAACTTACATAAACTGGAAGATATATAAAAGGGAAAACAGATAACTTACTGCTTACAAAAATATTCTTGTTACTATATATATATATATATATATATATATATTTATTGGGGCAAAATAATATCTTCAGTAAATTATTTCTCTAGTCTGCAAAAGTAATTTACATTAGCACTATACAAAAAAAAACAAGTACACAAAACAATTTGGGTGCAATGGGGAAAAATTACACTGACTGCAACACATAAGAATTAGGGAATATTACTGGTAAAAAGGGTTAAAAATTGCTTGGGGAAAACAAATGTAGTTACTGGGGGGAAAAAAATTAATTAATTACACAATTAATATTAACAAACAAGGGTAAATGAATAAATGAATATATCTGGGATAGTACATTGAAAACATTAACAAGGGGAAAAAATTAACAAACATGGACAATGCTGGGGAAAAAATTAAAAACTTTAAAAAATTTCTACTTGGTGGAATATTGGAACAGTAGATTACTTTAACAAAGCTTACTGCATACTTAGTAACACAACGAAATTAAAAAATTTTAACGCAATAATTAACAAGAGACAATACTAGTGAAATCAAAAATTAAAAGTAATTAATTTAAACAGAACACTTCCCCGGATAACTCAAAAAATTTTTTTTAACTGGGAAAAATTGTCTCAACACACGAAATTGTCTCAGATTATCTGAAAAATAAAACAACACAGTAAATGTCTCTAGGTGGAAATCGTTGACTGCAGCGTGGTATAGTGGTGGTGGAGGATGGGTATAGTTTGGGTAATTGTCATTAAGGTGTCACCAGTTATGGGAGTGATTGTCATTAAAGGGGTACCAGTTTTAACACTGTCATTAAGGTGTCACCGTTTTTCTGCCCTTGGGAATCCTAGTATCTAGGAGTAATGTCATAAACCGATGAACTACGAACCCGGTTTCTAAAGTTGGGCCCAAAAGTTCAGAAGAAACACACTCAAGCCCACCTGATTGTAGCCAATAAACTGCTTGCAGGACCCAGTTAAAAGGGGGAAATAATCCACATTTAAAGGTTTGTGTGGGGTGGAGAAAGTTCAAAGGGGTCTGCCTTAGCTGGGGGGTGGGGCGGGGGCCCACACCCCTTCCCCGGGGCCTGTGGCTTACGCCGTTTTTATGAACACATTGAATTTAACCCAGGGTGGCGAATAACCCAGGGTACCACAGGGATGGTATTGTCCCAGAACAGCAATACACTGGAGTACAAGGGGTAAAAAGGTGACTCACGTGGCACTTCTCAGACAGCAGAGTGGCTTGCTGGCTTAGTAGAATATTTTCACACAGATTGGCTGGCTTGGAATCTTGTAACAAAAAAGCACAGCAAGGTAGAAGCTGGCTTAAGCCTAGGCTGCGTAACTGGTGGTGGCTTACTGGCTGGTATGGTACTCTCCCCCCACAAACTGGCTTATGTTTAAAATTTAAAACCGGGTCAACCCTCGTGGTTTTTAAAAAATTAACATTAAACATTTTGCTGACCAGGAGATACTGTAAATATTGTAGACTGCTTGGGTGTAGGTAGCTGGTAGCATGGTTTTTTGGAGGACAATGTTTGTTGCTTGTCATCGTCTATTTTTCTATAACAGCGAAACGATAAAAAAAACGGCCCACCGCAGTCACCACTTGTCGGGGGGGTCTTGGGAAATATAGGGTTTTAAAAACCCCTTTGTAGGATGGTTCGGGATATTTAATATTTAAGGGGAGATCCCCGCCCCCCCGTTCAGCTTGTATGTCTATCACTTGTGGCGGGGAGCCTATGCGAGCTATGCACATGCGCTGAGCCTCTGACGTCAGCGGGGATCGTGATGTCACACACAAAGGACCAGCTGTTTTAAATAGGATGAAAGCGGCACTACCAAGTGTACATATGATACTGACCCCGACACTCATAGGGTCTTCAACTTCCCAATTTTGACCCCTTTTTTCTTTCCCTCTCTGGGAAAATCTTGTCTCTGTCCACCTTATCTATTCCTGCAGTATTTTTTAATTTGTTATCATGTCTCCCCCAACCCTCCTGTCTTCTAGTGTCGTCGGGATTTCCCTTTTTAAAAATTTTTTGAGGACAATCCCCCTTTGCTCTGGGGCTATTCTTGTTAAACCTCTGCACTTTCCAATTTCCCCGCGTGCTTAAGGTGTGGGTTCCAAACTGGTGCTGCATACTCCAGTATGGGCCCTAACGTTTTGGTTTACAGTCTTAAAACGATTCCTTAGTGGGTATTGGAACGCTATTTTAGGTTTGCCAGCCCCCCTTGTGCAGCAGTTATCTGATTGATGGGGCCTCAGGAGATTTTCCGGTGTTATACTCCCCCCAAAGATTTTTTCCTTGAGTGGGGTTTTGCAGTCTTTGGCCACCTAATTATATCTTTTAGTCTTCTTTCCCCTTCCCGTCTTCATTACTTTACATTTGGCAGGGTTAAATTAAGGGGCCATTTACGGGCCCCAGGCTTGTAGCCTGTCTGTCTTTAGCCCTACCTGATCCTCAACTGATTTAATTCTTTAAAACCCACATCATCTGCAAACGGGGCCACTTCTGAGTCTATCCCTTCCGTTATTCATTCACATATCCCAAAAAAACAGTACAGGTCCTAGCGCCCCGGGAACCCCCTCTCACAGGTCCCCCTCTGACACCTGTCACGACCATGACTCGTTGTTGCCTCCTGTAATACAGTGGTACCTCGACTTACGTTTTTTTTCATTCCAGAATCTGTTCAAGTCCATTCCCAAACGAATTTATCCCCATAAGGAATGATGTAAAATAGACTAGTCCTTTTAGCCCCCCAAAATTACACTTCAAAAAGCATTAAAAAAATAAACTTTCAAAAAAGGGTGAGTTTGGGGACCATGAATAGGTCCCACTATTCTCGATCCATTGCAGTCCTTTCTGTTCTTTTCCCTGACCCTCTAGTTTTTGTTAAACCCTCTTGTGAGGAACTGTGTAAACCCTTTTTGCAGTCAAGAAAATGCTCTGTCTCCTTTCTTAAAATGGGACTACATTTGCCATCTTCCACCCTCAGGTTTTGCCCAGTTTCAATGGATGTGTTGAAGATTTTTTAGTGGCACACACAACATCTCTGCTCCTCTCTAAGGACCCATGGAGAAATGTTGTCAGGTCCCAGCTTTTGAGGTATCAAGTTCACATAACTTCTTCACCTCCTCCTCGGTTGTATTTCATCCACACTTGTTGGTAACCTCCTATTCTGAATTCCCGAGTTTCCCCGTCTCCTTCCTTGTGTGTTTGTGTGTGTGTGTTTTTTGTGTGTGTTTTTTTTTTTTTGTGTGTGTGTTTTTTGTGTGTGTGTTTTTGTGTGTGTGTTTGTGTGTTTTTTTGTGTGTGTGTGTGTGTGTGTGTGTGTGTTGGGGGGAGTGAGAATGATGAGTGAGTTCAATAATTTTAAATAAGATGGGGATATTTCAGTTATATACAAACTAAAAGATAAAATTTGATGTATTTAAACATATATAAAAGTCATTTTTCATCTGCAAGAAACATCCCTTTAAATTTTTATATATTGGATATAAACCCGACACAGTTAAAAAAATGTAAAAATTTTTAAACAACTCTTTATAAACAGACTTGCCCCGTGGTTTGGTTCTATTTGATTATAATAATAATAATAATAATAATAATAATAAATTAGTACAGAAATAACCACAGAATAATAAAGAAAATAAAACAATGCCCGTTGTGTTCCATAAATGGTATAAATGCTGCTAGTCGAAGAAAGGGACTCCCCCGAAAAAGAAAACACTAACATAACTGCCATAAAGTCTTGCAATAATCAAAGTTCTACGGGACTTGAGGCCCGGTCTTTGGGGGGAGAGCAACGGAACTGGGGGGTCTGGTCTTGGAGGAGCACAACTTTGGGATGGGGGGCCTGGTCTTTGGGGGGACAGCAATTGCCCGGGAGGCCTGGTCTTGGAGGAGCAGCAACTTGGAGCTGGGAAGCCTGGTCTTGGAAGCAGCAACTTGGTAGCTTAGGCCTGGTCTTGGAGGGGCAGCAACTTGGTAGCTGGGGAAACCTGGTCTTGGGGGGGCACAACTTTGGGAGCTGGGGGTGGGCTTTGGGGGGGAGCAGCAAGGGGGTTCACACCCCCCAAAAAACCTTTAGCATTAAATGTTTTAAAAAGCATTTTGTAGCTCCTTGAGCTTTGGTTTTCCCTGGTGTTGTGCAACACCATGGCTTTTTTCCTGGTTTTTGGCAACACCATGAGCTTGGGGTTTTTACTTGTGGTTTTGCACGGGTATGGTATAGCTGCTTATGCGGGTTTAACTTCTATTTGCAGTTTCTCCCCTTTTTGGACCAGTCAACACATGACCGTTAAGCATGAGTCTTTTTTTTTCAAAATCCTTATTTTTGTATGTGGAAACCCGTATCCACGGTGCCCCCTGATTTCCCCGTGGCATCGTCGGGTTTTATTAAACCGCCGGATTTTTCAAAGCTTTTTAAAACCTCCTGTACCTGTACAACGAGGGGGATGTTTTATAAATACCCCATACCCTGTGGGTTTGGGGACAGTGATGGGGTTGGGGACGTTGATGGGGGGGGAACGGGGTTGGGGAGGTTAGGGGGGGGGGGAGGGAAGGGGTTGGGGAGGGTAAGGGGGTTGGGGAGGGTACATGAGGCACCAGCATCATCAGTGGTGCAGGTACCAGTTCCCCACTCACCACTGTGTTACTGGTGCGGTAAGTAGTGTCTTGGAAAACGGCCCGGAACATCGCCAGGTATAGTACAATCCCCCAAGCACAGCCCCGCCCCAAGCCAGCATCACCTGGAGGATAAAGTACCCTGGCAGGATTTTTTCATCTCCTTGGGAAATCTCCAGTTCCTTAACATCGTTGTTGGCTTGGTACCACCTGAAGATGGTTCCCAGAACAGGCCACATTTGGAGCCCCCCAAGGGCCACCGGGCCCCAGGGACCTCAAATGGGGCAAAATTTCCAATCCTTCCCCACCCCAGGATCCCAAAATTTTTGAAACAAGGATTCACAACCCCGGGAGGCTTCCTGGCCCTCCTTTAAGAGTCGAGTCGGTCCTCTTCCAGCCCCGGGACCCACTCTTCAAAATAACAAAACCCCACAAAAATCGTAATAATGTTCAACAGGACAACGAGATACATCTTTTTTTTATAAAAACCCATTTTAGCTATTTCTTCATTACTAAAAAATCTTTTAAAATTAGCGAATATTAACTTATAATATGTCCACCCACAATTATTGTCAAAATAAAATATTAAAAAAATAGTGATCTTGGAATGTTTTTTTGTCCTTGTGTATAGTGATGGTGATATATATGATCAAATGATTGTGAGAGATGTATAGTGATGGTGATATATATGATGAATAGCGATTGTGGGGATGTATAGTGATGGTGATATATATGATCAATAGTGATTGTAGAGATGTATAGTGATGGTGATATATGTGATGAAAAGTGATAGTGAAAAAATGTATAGTGATGGTGATATATGTGAATGCATTGTGGGGATGTTGTGATGGGGAAAATGTGATGAATAGTGATATGAAAGATGTATAGTGATGGTGATATATGATGAATAGCGATTGTGAGAGATGTATAGTGATGGTGATATATATGATGAATAGTGATAGTGTAAGGTGTATAGTGATGGTGAGATATTGATGAATAGTGATAAAGAGATGTACAGTGATGGTGATATATATGATGAATAGTGAGGTGTATATGATGGTGATATGTGAGAATAGTGACAGGAAAGATGTATAGTGATGGTGATATGTGATGAATAGTGGTAGTGAAAGATGTATAGTGATGGTGATATATGATGAATAGGGTGTGAGAGATGTATAGTGATGGTGATATTTTAATTAATAGTGGTAATGAAAGATGTATAGTAGGTAAAATGAATGGTGATATGGGTTAAGGGGTTGAATTGGTTTGAATAGTGATAGTGAAAGGAGGGTGGTGTTATGTAATGAATAGTTAGTGAAAAATGTATATGATGGTGAAAATGTGATGAATGGGGGAAAAATGTATAGGATGGTGATTTTGTGATGAATAGTGATAGTGAAAGATGTATAGTATGGTGATATGTGATGAATAATGATATGAAAGATGTATAGTAATGGTGATATATGTGATGAATAGTGACAGGCAAGATGTATGTGGGGGAATATATGATGAAAAAAGTGATAGTGAGAGATAATGGTAATGATTATGTGATGAAAAAGTGACAGTGAAAATGTAGTGATGAAAAATTAAATGAATTGATATTAAGATGTATAGTGATGGTGATATATGGATGAAAAGTTATATGTAAAATGTATAGTGATGGTGATATATGTGATGAATAGTGATATGAAAGATGTATGTGATGGTGATATATGTGATGAATGGGAATAGATTTTAGCAATGGTGATTTATATGAATAATGAAAATGTATAGTGATGGTGATATATATGATGAATAGTGAGATGTATAGTGATGGTGATATATTGATGAATAGGGGATGTATAGTGATGGTGATATTTTTATGAATAGTGTAGTGAAAAATGTATAGTGATGGTGATATTGAGGGTTTGTGATAAAATGTATAGTGATGGGGATATATGTGAAAAAAGTGATGATGTATAGTGAGGGGGGTATATGTGAAAAATAGTGATAGATGTTAGTGATGGTTATATGTGAGGGTGTAATAGTGAAAAATTTTAATGATGGTGATATATATGTAATGAATAGTGATAGTAAAAATTGAAAGTGATGGTGATATATGTTGTGAATGTGACGGGGAAAAAATAGTGATGGTGATATGATGAATAGTAAAGTAAAAGATGTAGTGATGGTGATATATGGATGAATGGTGAAAGATGTATAGTGATGGTGATATATGTGATGAATAGTGATAGTAAAATATGTATAGTGATGGTGATATATGTGGTGAATAGTGATAGTGAAAGTATAGTGATGGTGATATATATGATGAATGGTGACAGTGAAGATGTGATGGTGATATGTGATGAATAGTGAAAAGATGTATAGTGATGGTGATATATATGATGAATATTTTGCGTGGAGGTTCTTTCGTGATTAGATCAATGAACGAATATGAAGTTTGGGATGGTAGCATTCATATTAGACAGGGTGGTATTCTCAGAGCCGTGAGCCTGCGTGTCTGACCTGCACTGATCCTGGGTGCCGGAGGCACTGCGAGCAGGGCTCATAGCGTTCAAAGTGTGACCTTTGACATAGGTGACCTTGCTGGTGGGCCTGGCAGGTTTCCTCTGGTTTGGCTGACTGGCTTTTTCTTTTTCTGGTTTGTGTGGCTGGCTTTTTCTTTCTGGTTTTGGCTGGCTGGCTTTTACTTTCTGGTTTGGCTGGCTGGCTTTTTCTTTCTGGTTTGGCTGACTGGCTTTTCTTTCTGGTTTGTGGCTGGCTTTTTCTTTCTGGTTTGGCTGGCTGGCTTTTTCTTTCAGGTTTGGCTGGCTGGCTTTTGGTAAATAAACTATATTATCTATCATTCTTTAAATACTGTATCATCTATCATAAATTATATATTACACACACTTTTATCTATTACTTCATCCATTGTATTATCTATGCAGGTGGGTGTGTAGCAGTGATGTGTGTGGAGGCAGTAGCTGGCCTGGTAGGTCAAGCAGGTTGTTGTGGTTGGCACATCTGGTGTTGTCACCTGGTTGTGGTTGGAGGGTCGAGTCATGGCTCCTGGCCATGAGGTGGAGCTCAAGCATCGCAAAATCGACGTTCTAATGTTATGGGTTTTATAAGACTAAGAACGTCGGGTTTCTGACGTTGAGGTTTATATGCCGTTTTAGGAGTTATTATGGGGCTAAAACGTGTCATAAAATCGAACAGTTCTATCTTTAATAAGAAATCTGCTGAGAGTTGGTTGATATCTTTATTATGTGGCGCTACCCATCCTGTGGGCGGTGATCACCCATACCCATCCTGTGGGCGGTAGTCACCCCATACCCATCCTGTGGGCAGTGATCACCCCATACCCATCCTGTGGGCGGTAGTCACCCCATACCCATCCTGTGGGCGGTAGTCTTATTACCCATCCTGTGAGCTGGTGGTCCACCCCACCCATCCTGTGGGTAGTAGTCACCCTTACCCATCCTGTGGGCAGTGATACCCCATACCCATCCCCCTGTGGGCGGTAGTCACCCCATACCCATCCTGTGGGCGGTAGTCACCCCATACCCATCCTGTGGGCAGTAGTCACCCCATACCATCCTGTGGGCGGTAGTCACTATACCCATCCTGTGGACGGTAGTCAAAAGATTACAGAGGTACATAATGGGTCCAGGAACTGGACCCCCAAAGTTCTGATAGCTGAGCAAGTTACAAGGTAATGAACTCACAAGTTACAAAGGTAATGAACTCACAAGTTACAAAGGTAATGAACTAACAAGTTACAAAGGTAATGAACTAACAAGTTACAAAGGTAATGAACTAACAAGTTACAAAGGTAATGAACTCACAAGTTACAAAGATAATGAACTCACAAGTTACAAGGTAATGAACTAACAAGTTACAAAGGTAATGAACTCTACAAGTTACAAAGGTAATGAACTAACAAGTTACAAAAGTGTGAACTCCACAAGTTACAAAGGTAATGAACTAACGAAGTTACAAGGTAATGAACTAACAAGAGTTACAAAGGTAATGAACTCACAAGTTACAAAGGTAATGAACTAACAAGTTACAAGGTAATGAACTAACAAGTTACAAAGGTAATGAACTCTACAAGTTACAAAGGTAATGAACTCACAAGTTACAAGGAACTCACAAGTTACAAAGGTAATGAACTAACAAGTTACAAAGGTAATGAACTCACAAGTTACAAAGGAACTCACAAGTTACAAAGGAACTCACAAGTTACAAGGAACTCAAGTTACAAAGGAACTCACAAGTTACAAAAGGAACTCACAAGTTACAAAGGAACTCACAAGTTACAAAGGAACTCACAAGTTACAAAGGTAATGAATCATGTAAGTAAATTTACTTATATAATAATAATACTTTATTGAGACATGGTACAATGATACATGGTTACAATCATGAACAAATTATCAAGTAATGAACACTGAGTCTACACCCGGTCACAACTGTAATGAGTTAGAACGTCGATTTTGCGACGCTTGAATTATTAAAACTTAGTTTGAGGAATTATCAGTGGGGCTAAAACGTCACGAAATGGACGTTTTTAACCTCAGTAAAGTATGTAAGTTTAGAACGTCGATTCTGCGACGTTTGAATGTTTAAATTGTGGTTTAGAAGGGGAATGTTTCTGGGTGTCAAACGTCGTGAAATGAACGTTTTATGTTTTTTAAAGTGTTTGAGGCGACACTTTGGTGACTCCAGGTCAACTTGGTCTCTTATTCCTCTAACCTTTTTCTTGTTTTTCTTCCTCCTATTCCTGTTTTCTTGTCTTCATTGTCTTTGTTTTCATATTCTCTTCCTTCCCTTATTCCGTTAGTTTATCTTCCTCTTTATATTATGACATTCTCCTCCCCTTCCTCTCTTTCCTCTTCCTCATTTCCCCTCCTCTCTTCCCCCTTCCTTTCCTCCCCATTCCTTTTTCCTCCCCTCCTCTCTTCCCCTCTTTCTCTTTCCACTTCTCATTTCCCCCTTCCTCTTTCCCCTTCCTCTTTTCCCCCTTCCTCTTTTCCCCCTTCCTCTTTTCCCCCTTCCTCTTTTCCCCCTTCCTCTTTCCCCCTTCCTCTTTCCCCTTCCTCTTTTCCCCCTTCCTCTTTTCCCCCTTCCTCTTTTCCCCCTTCCTCTTTTCCCCTTCCTCTTTTCCCCCTTCCTCTTTCCCCCTTCCTCTTTTCCCCCTTCTCCTGCCCCTTCCTCTTACCCTTCCTCTTTTCCCCCTTATCTCTCCCGTCCTCTCTCCCCATCTTCTCCTCCCCAAATCCTCTCCTCCCCCATCTTCTCCTCCCCCCATCCTCTCCTCCCATCTTCTCCTCCCCCGTCTTCTCACTCCCCGTCTTCTCCACCCGTCTTCTCCCTCCTTCCTCTGCCCCTTCCTCTCTTCCTTCCTCTCCTCCCCCGTCCTCTCCTCCCCCCCGTCCTCTCCTCCCCGTATTCTCCAGCTGCGCCTCCCCTACCTCTCCTCCCCCTTCCTCTCCCTCCCCTTCCTCTCCTCCCCCTTCCTCTCCTCCCCCTTCCTCTCCTCCCCCTTCCTCTCCCCTCCCTTCCTCCTCCCCCCGTCCTCTCCTCCGTCTCTCCTCCCCCCGTCCTCTCCTCCCCCACCCTCCCTCCTCCAATCCCTCTCCTCCCCGTCTTACCCCTTCCTCTCCTCTCCCCTTCCTCTCCTCCCCAATCCTCTCCTCCCCCGTCCTCCTCCTCCCCATCACTCTCCCCCGTCTTCTCCCCCTTCCTCTCTGCCACTTCTCTCACTCCTTCCTCTCCTCCCCTTCCTCTCCCCCTTCCCTCCTCCTTTCCCCTTCCCTCTCCTCCCCCTTCCTCTCTTTCCCTTCCTCTCTCCCCCTTCCTCTCCTCTCCCTTCCCTCTCCCTCCCCCTTCCTCTCCTCCCCTTCCTCTCCTCTCCCTTCCTCTCCTCCCCCTTCCCCTCCTCTCCCCTTCCTCTCTCCCCACTTCACTCTCGACGCATTGACCGCACTCAATACACAGACAAAAACACCCTTCCCCTTCCCCCACCTTCCTACAAGGAAGATATACAGACATGACTCTCTTATTTTACATTAGAATGTCAAATATGTTTCTTAAGAGAGGCAGGGAGGATAGGAAGAGGGAGACGAGGGAGGGAGGATAGGGGGAGACAGGGAGGGATAGAAGGGCAGTGAGGAGGATAGGAAGGAGACAGTGAGGGGAGGATAGGAAAGGAGACAGGGAGGTAGGATGAGCAGGGAGGGAGGATAGGCAAGGGAGACATGGATGGAGGATAGGAAGGGAGACGAGGAGGATAGGAAGGAGACAGGGAGGAGGGAAGAGAAGGATCTTAACGCCCTGCCATCTTAACAGCATTACGGTACCGCAAACACTGCTAGCAGTAACGGTAATAGCAGCAGTAACAGTAATAGCAGCAGTAACAGCAGCATCAATAACAGTAATAGAAACAGTAACAGCAGCAGTAACAGTAATAGCAATAGTAGCAGCAGCACCAAGCCTTTGGGAGTAACACCAGCAGCAGGAGTAACACCAGCAGCAGTACCAACCTGGTTGATCACAGCTCTAGCTCCACACCCTCACAGTATAAACCAGTCACACACACAAGATAACACCATCCTAGCCTCCCCAAGACTCTACTCCTTACCGGTCTTCTCTTACTTCATTACTCATTGTTTCCCTCTATTACTCTCCTCTAAATCTACAAAGATTTACTAGAGAGCTTCACAAGATGTTTCGCCCATTATGCACTGGATTTGAAACCTAGTTAAATTGTATTTTGTGGCAAAACAATCACAGGGAGTTGAATGTAAGCTCCTAGGCCTTTGAGTTGCAGTCAACCCATCATCAGGAACTTGCAATGTTGCAGAAATGAGTAGGAAGATCCATTCATGGGTTGCCTGGGATTCCTACTTTATTTCTACCCAACATTGCGAGCTCTGATGATGTGTTGGTTCCAACACAAAAGGCCCAAATATAATCCTTCTCCCCGTAAACTTTACATCTCACATCTCGCTTCATTCGCAATTATTTATATTGCAATACACGTGTATTTCATTGATATTGCGAGTTAGTTTCTGATTTAGAAATAGATTTTGATAGTTTCAAAATGGAAAGTGGAGATAGTATGGAAGGTGGTTGATCCAGCAGGGTGTGAGGCTCACTAGCTAATGCCTTGCCAGCAGCAACAGTCTGTGGATCAGTAGGTCTGGCTCACACTTTAATAACCCTCAAAGCTAACAAAATAACCATTCACAATATTTTCAATGCGCTATACATGACTTTAGGAAATTCATTGACCTGCATCTTTCTCTATATACCTACCCAGTTTATCCATGGTGTATTCATTTTATATACAGCCTCTCCTCCTTAACAATGGAATTCCGTTCCCAAGACCACCTCGTAAACGAATTCGTTGCTAAGTGAGCGCATCTGATGGACCCCCGCCTAACGAAAGGTTTAGATAACGAAAAAATCGCATAGCATGAAAGATTTTCGCTCTCGAGATAGCGAGAAACGTATTAGACCTGTCCGCCTGCTCCGCCTCTTAGGACGCCAGTAAGCATTGTTTACCATTGAGAGAACATTACCTAAGCGTGCTCTTTCAAACATTCACAATACATTTTAGTGTCTTTTTTTGTTGGTTTATTGATTGTCACTGTGAAATAAGTCACCATGGGTCCAAAAGAAACTCCTAGTGGCACCCCTGTAGTAAGAGAGGGAGGAACACCATCGAACTGAAGAAGGAGATGGTTGAAAAAATATGAAGTGGTGTACGTCTGAGTGATCTTGCCAGGATGTACGTACAAGAAAGTGCATCTACTATCGGCATATCCTGGAAAGAAGTAATGAATCAAGGAAGCTAATGTTGCAAAAGGGAGGTTGATATGTTAGCAGAAACAAAGATCGAAAACAGTGGATGGGGTTGAAGTTACTGATGGTGTGGATCAATGAAAAAACAGATAAGCGGGTGATAGTGGCTATGGCGATAATTTGTGAAAAAATAGGAAGTTTACCTGCAGATCTTGTCAAGACAATGCCTGCAACCAGTGGTGGCGATGATTTCTAAAATAGCAAAGGCTGGTTTGACAGATTCAGCGTAGTAGCATACACTTAGTGTTGTGAGGCATGGTAGGGCAGCCAGCTCAGACAAGCGATGCAGCTGAAATTTGTGCAGGAATTTCAGGGGTTCGTAGACACTGAAAAATTCGAACCCCAACAAGTGTTTAATTGTGATAAAACAGGCCTGTTTTGGAAGAAAATGCCCAATAGGACCTTCATTACTCCAGGAGGAAAGAAGCACAGCCAGGACACAAGCCTATGAAAGACAGGCTAACTCTTATGATGTGTGCCAATGCCAGTGGTGATTTTAAAGTGAGCACTTTACTGGTGTATCACTCAGAAAATCCAGACCCTTCAGGGGCTCTGATATTGACAAAGAATAGAATTGTGTTGTGTGTGCTGGAAGAGTAACACCAAGGCATGGAGTCAATAGATTTTCAAGTAATGGTTGACTGGAGTGTTTGGCCCTAGTGTGAAAATACCTCCTGGAAAAGAATTGGGACTCCATTTTGCTCTGGTTTTGGACAATGCTCCTGCTCATCCTCACAACTTGGAAGAATAGTTTGCCCTGACAACTTCAGTTTCATCAAGTGAAGTTCTTGTTCCTCCTAACACCCTCCTCTCATCCAGCATAGGACCAGCAGGTCGTACAAACTTCAAAAAACTGTACACCAAAGCAGTGTTTCAAAAGTGCTTTGATGTGACCAATGACTCTGAATTGACCCTAAGAGAGTTCTGGAAGAGATCGCTAGTATCATTGAATAGGCCTTATAGGTAGGCTTGGGGAGGAAGTGACTTCCAGGACTTCAGACTCTGTAGACCACTGTGGCCGGATTGTGTTATAAGAGGATTTTGAAGGATTTGAGGCTGACCCTGGCCCCTGACGACCCTGTGCCTGTTGAAGATGTTGGCATTGGGGAACAGCCTGGGAGTTGGAGGTGAGTGGGTGAGGATGTGGAATAGTTGGTGGAGTAGCACTTAGGATGAACTAACAACTGAAGAGCTGCAAGACCTTCATCCCCAGGAGACAGCAACAGACCACGGCTGAGGGTTATTAGCTACGGGAGGAAAGAGAGTGAAGGAGGTGCCTTCTTCAGTGCAAGGAAATTTATTCGATAGACGTGTGCAAATTTTTGCTGAAGAATACTGCACCCCTAGACAAGCTGAAATGAGCCTTCTGTACAACCACTTCAGTGACAGAGCCATGTTGCATAAGTATTAAAGAGTGGCCAGAAACAGAGGACTCTGAATGATTATTTTTCTAAGAAGGAGTTCTGGTGACTCTCAAAGTGGTCTAGTGGCATTAAAAGACCAAGAGAGTAACCCCAGAGAGGACTTGTTACCTGAAGTCTTTTGGAGGATTCCCTTCAAAAACTAAAGCCCTGCCATATCAAACTCCACCCCCTATATCTTCCCACAGTGCCCTTACCAGTCTCTTCAATAAAAAGGCAAGTAATTATTGTTTTATAATTTTGTGCTTGAATATTTTTTTGTGGAACGGATTAATTTTATTTACATTGTTCTTGTAGGAAATAAGAGGGTTCGGATTACGAAAGGTTTAGGTTGATAGGCAGCTCCTGGAGCGGATTAATTTTATTCAACAGAGTTATATCCTTAATGGTAATGGGTTTGTGTCAAATCATCATTGATATTGTTTTAATGTCACCTTTGCATCATTTTTTCTATTATTTCACAGGTATATTTTAAATGTTTATACAGTAGTCATATTTACTGTATATTGTAATAAACAGAATTGAAATCGGCTCTAATACTAGGTACAGTATTTAGGTATGAATACTGAATTGGGGAGGCCCATGTACAAGTCAGTCTTACAAGACCGAATCGCAAGTTTTACCTATCTGGCATGGCATATACAGTGGACACCAGTAACGTAAAAACTTCGTTCCAAGAAGCTGCTCAGAATACCATTACGGAAACGAATTTACTCCATAAGGAATAATGTCACGTAGATTTAGTCATTTCAGTTAATGCCTTACATATAGAAATATTATGTACTTACATAATTGTATGCGATTTCAGGTGTTCGTTACTCGGGGTCCACTGTATATATATATATATATATATATATATATATATATATATATATATATATATATATACAGTGGTACCCGACTTACACGATAGTCCCGACTCACCCTTTTTATGTAGTTTTATTTTTAAATGCTTTTGTAAGTGTATTTTGAGAATAAAAGAACTAGTCTATTTTGCATCATTTCTTGTGGAATGGTAGTTTGGTAATGGCGCCCGGAGCAGCACGATGAATAGAAAAAATACTTCAACAAGTAGGGTGCCACTGTATATATAATGTACATACACACACACACACACACACACACACACACACGCTGACAGAGTACAGGCTAGGTGGACAAGGGCTACAAACCTCAGCAAGGAAAGGCCTTGGGGTGAGTATAACGCCAAGAATGCGTCTCCGGAGGCACACATCAACCAGATAACTGCGGCAGCATATGGGACTGTGACCTAAGATTAGCGTTCCGTTACCCCTAAAGCAAGGAATCGTTCAGACACTGTACACCGTGCCACGTCAGGCCATACTAGAATATGCAGCACCAGTCTGGAGACCCACACCTGGTCAAGCACGTAAAGAAACTAGAGAAAGTGCAAAGGTTTGCGACAAGGCTAGTTCCACAACTCAGGGTCTGTCCTATGAAGAAAGGTTGAGGGAAATAGGACTAACAACACTGGAGGAAAGAGGGTCAGAGGAGACATGATAACGACAGCACAAAATGGGAATTGACAAGGTAGACAGGATGAGATGTTCAGAGAGGAACACAGAAACAAGGGGACACAACTGGAAGCTGAAGACTCAGATGAGTCAAAGGGATGTTAGGAAGCATTTCTTCAGCCACAGAGTAGTCAGGAAGTGGAATAGTCTAGAGAAAGATATAGTGGAGGCAGGAACCATACATAGTTTTAAGACGAGGTATGATAAAGCTCATGGAGCAGGGAGAGCAGAGACCCAGTGTGGACAGCGAAGAGGCGGGGCCAGGAGCTGAGTCTCGACCCCTGCAACCACAATTAGGTGAGTACAATTAGGTGAGTACATGGTGGCAAGCGATCTTGCTTCACGCAAGGAGGGCCCGGGTTCAATTCCTGGCGGGGCAGGAAACATTTCGAAGTGACCAATTACACACACACACACACACACACATACATACATATACAACAGGCTTAGTGTCTAATCGGCATGTGCCTAGGACAAAATAGTAACAGTGGACCTCGCTTATCGGCGTAATCCGTTCCAGAAGCTCGGCCTAAGCGAAATATTTCCATAAAATTAATATAAATACGTACAATTAATCTGTCCCAGACAAAAATATCAACAAAATTTTTTTTTAAGATTAACTATAGTTTTACATGCACAAAACAATGAGAACTAAATAAAATGACTGAAGACATCGGCGTTTCCACCAGGCAGGGTGGCCTGTCAAGAAAACTTTCATCATCATTCCACTCCATCACTGTCTTGCCAGAGGGGTGCTTTACACTACAGTTATAAAACTGCAACATTGCACCCTCCTTCAGAGTGCAGACACTGTACTTTCCATCTCAGGACTCAAGTCCAGCCTGCGGTTTCCCTGAAACCCTTCATAAATATTACCTTGCCTACCTCCAACAGTACGTCAAGTCCTAAAAACCATTTGTCTCCATTTTGCTCCTATAACACGCTCGTGCATCCTGGAAGTCCAAGCCCTGCAAACCTCCTTTACCCCCTCATCCAACCTTTTCTAGGCCGACCCCTACCCGCCTTCCCTCCACTACAGATTTATACACTCTAAAGTCATTCTGTTTTGCTCCATCCTTTCTACATGTCCAAACCATCTCAACAACAACCCCTCCTCAGCTCTGGATAATAGTTTTGGTAATCCCACCACCTCCTAATCTCCAAACTACGGATTCTCACAAGTATATTCCTGTTGCCCTCAGATGCTTGGCATCTCCACTGCCTCCAGCCTTCTCCTTGTTGCAACATTCACAACCCATGTCTCACACCCATACAAGAGTGTTGGTATAACTATACTCTCATACATATCCCTCTTGCTTTCATGGATAAAGTTCTCTGTACTCCTAAATCCTCAGTGTACCACTCGCCTTTTTCCCTAGATTAATTCTATGATTCACCTCATCAGCATATACCCATCTGTTACGACATCCTCCCAAATATCTGAACACATTCACCTCCTCTCCATATATATACTAGTCTGATATAGGAATCTTCCATTATCTACTTTTTTTGTTATCCTCATCACCTTACTCTTTCTCCTATATTCCTTATAATTTCCTTGTTACATACCCTACAAACTCATCCACCAACCACTGCATCTTCTCTTCAGAATCCCCCAAAAAAGCACAGTGTCATCAGCAAAGAGCAGCTGTGACAACTCCCACTGTGTTAGATTCTTTATCTTTTAACCCCACACATTTAAATCACTATTTCATGCAGCTGTGAAGGCAGGAGGAGAGTATTGTTTGGAGACAGGACAAAATACTCCTTCAATATGATGCTAATATCAACTCTATAAAACATTTATCTATCACATTCATCATGTATTTTGTAAACAATATAAATAACATAGAAACCTCATAACTAATCTAGAATGAATAAAATATGTCATGTATGTGTAAGTGGTGGCAGCAGCAAGACTGATGAAGCCACTGTGTGGCGAAAGCGTTTCCTCAATAAAGATACCCCAGAAGTGTTACGTATGTGTCTAATTTATAACTTGTCGGTTCTCTAAAACCATTCATCTACAAGTTTGGGGACTGGACAAGATAGTCCTTCAATACGACACTAATATCAACACTACAGCTTATTGATCTATCACAATTTTATCAAAAATTTACATAATAAACAATATTAATAAATAAAACATGACATATACTCTAGAATGAATAAAATATATCATTAAATGTCACGAGTGGTTTGTGTTGTTTGTTGTTGGGGGTATACGGGCCACTGAAAAAAAGCCTTACATAAATGGTGGTGAAGGGGGCAGAGGCGGCGGTGTTGTAGTCACCCCCCTTTCCTCCCAAAAAACAATGGAGGAGTTAAGTTTTTTTGTCGTCATTTTTCTGTCGCTTTTAAAAACTTTTAAAAAACTTGCTACACTGTTAATCTACACTTTATCCCCCCTGGGGCTATAGCCTTTATTGACTCCTGCTGCTTTAGTATCCTTTCATATCAGAATCACTGAAGAAGGGGGAAATTTCCCCCTCACCCTTTGCCAAAAAGGGGGGGGGACCTGAACTTTCTTTGGCCCCATGGTGGCTTATTTCAGTCACAACAAAAACAAGCACCAAAATGAACGGATGAACACAGATTATTCCTTACTCAACGGGGAGGCGAAGTGTATTTTTTGAAATGGACTAATCTAATTACAGTACATACATCATTCCTTATGGGAATAAATTTTTTTGGGAAAAAACTTGAGCAGCATTCTGGAAAGGGGGGGTTTTTGGGAAAGTTCAATAAAGGGTCCACTGCCCTTTGTTTTTTTTTTTTTGCAACTCAAATGCCACCATAGGCCCAAAAAAACTCCCAGTGCCAGTCCTTTGGTAAAAAGTCAAAACACGACAGAACAAAAAAAATCATTGCAAAAATGAAAGTGGTGTGCGTGTGGCGGAGCTTGCCAGGATAAGGGGGGAAAACCCCCCCCCCATGTTCCCTGTGGAAGAAAAGGAAATCAAAAAAGGGGAAAAAGTTGTTTTGGGGAAAAGGGTTTTCTACAAAAAAGGACGCAAAACTCAAGAAGAGGAGAGGTTAGTTGGGGTGGATCAATGACAAAAAATTTCAGGAGATAGTGTTATGCAGTTGATAATTTGTGAAAAAGGGGGGGCAGTTTTCATGACAATCTCGTAAAGAAAATCCTAGAACTAGTGCTGATGTGGGAATTTTGGGCCAGCAAAAAGGGGGGGGTTTTTCGATTTAAGAA
>WNWK01032913.1:0-21546 GCA_009830355.1 Cherax destructor
ACACACACACACACACACAGTCTGGGGGCCCCTAATGTGGTAATTGCAGTGATGTACAACCCGCCAAAGAACTGCAGGAGGCCAAGAGAAGAATATGAAGAGAGCAACATAGCAATGGTGGACACAATAGCTGAGGTTGCCAGAAGAGTTCCCATGGGTGATTTCAATCACAAGGAGATTAACTGGGTAAACCTGGAGCCCCATGGGGGTCCTGAAATATGGAGAGCCAAGATGATGGTGGTACTGGAAAACGTCATGCATCAACGTCTTAGGGACACTACCAGATAGATAGGAGAGGATGATCCAGCAAGCCTGGACCTAGTATTCACCTTGAGTGGTTCTGAGTTTTGAATACATAGTTGAGTTACAAGTGGAGAGGGTAGCAGGATTAGGATGGGAGAAGCCAGACTACAAAAGAGGGGACTACAAAGAATGTGGAACATCCTGCAAGGGATTCAGAGGGAACGAGAATTGGTAGGAAAATCAGTAAACGAAATGGACTACGTGACAACAAAAATGCAAGGAGACAGAGGAGAGGTTTGTTCCCAAGGGCAACAAAAATAATGAGAAGACCAGAACGAGTCCTTGGTTCACCCAAAAGTGTAGGGAGGCATAAACTAAGTGCACTAGAGAATGGAAAAAGTACAGAAGACAAAGGACCCAGGAAAATAAAGAGATTAGTCGAAGAGCCAGAAACAAATATGCAGAGATAAGGAGGAAGGCTCAACGACAGCACGAAAACGACATAGCATCAAAAGTCAAGTCTGACCCGAAGCTGTTGCATAGCCATATCAAGGAGGAAAACAGAAGTCAAGGACCAGGTAATCAGGCTGAGGAAGGAAGGTGAGGAGCTCACAAAAAAACACCAAGAGGTATGTGAGGAGCTCAACATGATATTTTAAAGAAGTTTTCACAGAGGAGACAGGAAAGGCTCTGAGAAGTCGTAATAGGGGGTACACCAACAAGGGATACACCAACAAGTGCTGGATGAAATATACACAACCGAGGAGGTGAAGAAGCTGCTACGTGAACTTGATAAATAAAAGGCGGTGGGACCGACATCTCTCCGTGGGTCCTTAGAAAGGAGCAGAGAAGCTGTGTATGCAACTAACAAAAATCTTCAACACATCCATTGAAACTGGGCAACTACCTAAGATATGGAAGTCGGCAAACGTAGTCCCAATTTTTAAGAACGGAGACAGACACGAGGCATTAAACTACAGATAAGTGTCACTGACGTGTATAGTAAGCAAAGTCATGGGGATGATTATCAGGAGGAGAGTGGTAGAACACCTAGAAAGGAACAAATTTATAAATGACAAAAAGCACGGTTTCAGGGAAGAGAAATCATGTGCCATAAACCTACTGGAGTTTTATGACAAGGTAACGGAAGCACGTCACAAGAGAGAGGGATGGGTAGATTGCATTTTCTTGGACTGCAAGAAGGCCTTCGACACAGTTCCTCAGGAAAGGCACTCCAATGGATCAGAGAGTACCTGACAGGAAGGCAACAAAGAGTCAAGGTACGTGACGAGGTGTCAGAGTGGGCGCCAGTGACGAGCAAGGTTCCACAGGGGTTAGTCATAGGACAGGTGCTGGTTCTGGTATATGTGAATGACATGACGGAAGGGATAGACTCAGAAGTGTCCCTTTTTACAGATGGTGTGAAGTTAATGAGAAGAATTCAGTTGGATGAGTATCAAGGGACCTGAACAGGCTGCAAGAATGGTCAAGTAACTGGCTCCTGGAATTTAACCCCACCAAATGCAAAGTCATGAGGATCGGGGAAGGGCAAAGAAGACCGCAGACAGAGTTCAGGCTAGGGGACTAAAGACTGCAAACCTCACTCAAGGGAAAGGATCTTGGGTTGAATATAACACCGAGCACATCTCCTGAGGCGCACACTAACCAGATAACTTCTGCAGCATATGAGCGCCTGGCAAAACTAAGAGTAGCGTTCCGACACCTCAGTAAGGAATATTTCAAGAATTTGTACACCGTGTACGTCAGACCCATATTGGAGTATGCAGCACCAGTTTGGAACACACACAGACCTTGGCAAGTACGTAAAGAAATTAGAGAAATTGCAAAGGCTTCCATCAAGACTAGTCCCGGAGCTAAGAGGAATGTCCAACGAAGAAAGGTTAAGGGAAATCGACCTGACGACACTGGAGGACACATACAATACTGCGCAGAATTGACAAGGTGGACAGAGACAGGATGTTCCACAGAAGGGACACAGCAAACAAGGGGTCACAATTGGAAGATTAAGACTCGGGGACGTTAGGAGGTATTTCTTCAGTCACAGAGCTGTCAGGAAGTGGAATAGTGTGGAAAATGACGAAGTGGAGGCAGAATCCATACATAGCTTTAAGAAGAGGTATGATGAAGCTCAAGAAGCAGGGAGAGTGACCTAGCAGCGACCAGTGAAGAGGCGGTGCTAGGAGCTGTGAATCGACCCCAGTTCCCTCAACTAGATGAGTACACACACACACACACACACATATATATATATATATATATATATATATATATAATATATATATATATATATATATATATATATATATATATATATATATATATATATATATATATATATATATATATATATATATATATATATACAAACGCAGATTACAATCATTCAGTTAATTGCACTTGTGTGCAAATATGTGCTCATTAGTACTCACAAGCCTAATTAACAACTAAAAAGCATTTTATAGTAACAGAGATCAACAATTTATCACCAACAATATCATCACCAACACTAGCAATAGCATCACCAACTTTAATATCATCAACAATAACACCTACAATAATATCCACAACCTCAACAATAACAAAATAACATCAACGAAAACATCATCAACAATGACATAAAAAATATCACTAATAAAAAATAACAAATAGCAAAAAAAATAACAACGTTCACAATAATAGTAACAATCAACAATTATAACAACAACACATTACATCCTACAGAAACACAGTACAAGAAAAAAAACAGTCAGTAACAAACACATTACATAGACAAATACAATTAGAAGACAAAGAAAAAGATTCGACCACAAAATATATCTTTCCCGATGTACTGTATTTTAATATGGTTTCAGAGAACAAAGTCGACCCAGAGAAAATTTTATTTTTTTCTGAAAAACAAACAAACATGAAACAGATTCCAGAATCTATATATCGCAGATGACAGAAATCAAGAGATACATTTGATTGAGAATTCCACAATTCCTGTAAGTTACAACAAATCTATGACGGAGGATTCATTGCATCGAGAACGTCTCTCTGCATTTCAGATTACGTAGGGGATGACTTTAGCAAAGCGGTCGAGGATAAATGCGAAGACCCAGGTAATAAAATTATCTTATAGCCATGAAGGTACAAGCGACTTGTTGAATGTAAGTTGGAACGATATTTGGCAGAAGTTTAAGCAAATAATTCAGCTGGTGAACATGGGAGGAGGGTGCCTAGATGCTGGTGAATGGTTCTTGAGCTTAGGAAATAAGAGTTATCCTACCTTCAAGCGCAGGAGGGTGATTGATGGCTTGATGCTAGTGAAAAAAATTTGATCTGAGGATTTGACGTGTTCCTTCCTTTTGTGGCATCAAACCTAAATGGAACCAATTCATCAGGTGCTGAAAGACTTACAGATTTAGCGTTTCTACTACCACTACTACTACTAATAATAATAATAACAAGAATATTAATATTAATAATAATAATATTATAATTAATATTATTATTATTGTGAGTGTATGTGTGAAACGGAAACCTTTAATTGTTTTACTAGTGTCTTTTTTCTGTCTCATAAACATGCAAGGTTTCGGGCACATCTTGCTACTTCTACTTACACTTAGGTCACACTACACATTCATGTACAAGCATATATATACACACCCCTCTGGGTTTTCTTCTGTTATCTTACTAGTTCTTGTTCATTTCCTCTTATCTCCATGGGGAAGTGGAACAAAATTCTTCCTCCGTAAGCCATACGTGTCGCAAGAGGCGACTAAAATGCCTGGGCAAGGGGCTAGTAACCCCTTCTCCTGTATACATTATTAATTTTAAAAAGAGAAACTTTCGTTTTTTTAGGGCACCCTTTATCGGTGGAATATGGTCGGTTTGTAGAAAAAAAAAATATTATAATTATTATTAATTGTTATTATTAATCAACTGATGAAAGTTTAAAATAACATTGTCGCTGCACGAGTCTTGCCAGAATCTGCAATAGCGAGCGTGTTATTTAGTGACGTGTTAAGTATAATTAATCACCTTGAGCCTCTTTGCTTACAGGAAGGAGCAACTTCCCAGAATATGTAGCATCATTTCTTACCAGCAAGACAATGTCCTGCATGCAGGCCGCTTCCATCATGCTGACACAAGTGCCGCAGGATGCCACACACCCTTAATGAGTTTTCAGATGCATTAGCACAAAAGGCTTTTGATGAGGAACACATCTAGCAAAGTATATCTTTCCACTAAAGTGCGTTTCCTCCAGAACAGTCCTTTACAAAGTCTACAAAGAACTACGTAGATGTATTTCGGTAGTTGCCCGATCCTAGAATGCTCTCCCCGTATTTCTTAACCCTCAGTCCCGTGTACCTCAGTACAAGCGATTTCAATAGTACAGAGTGAGGCATAAAGTTGACAAACAATTATACATCATCAGTCAAAAACTGAAGCAAACCAGAACAGACATCACAAGTCATCACAAGGAAGTTAATATCCCAATTTTTCCAATAAAAAATGGAAAATTAAGACATAATCAGCACAAATCTAACTCAAAACTTCCTAATAGAAACATCAACTTTGAAGCTAAACATATGATACATTGTCTTGTTAACTTGGGGAGTCTACTTATAAGAAATATCTATACATTTTAAATTTAAAAACGCCCTAAACACAAGGTTTTTCTTAAGTTTTCAAAACCTCTACAATCCTATAAGAACAAATATATATGATTTTACCTTTTAATGAAAATGCATTTAGATAAAATTATTCAAAACAAAGTGGGATATTGGGAGGAAAAATCTATACAAAAACATTTCCAGTTAAGATGCAGCAGAGTTTAGGGTTTGAAGCCGATCAGAAGAAGCATTCTTTAGTTATTACATGGGAAACAAATTATTTAATAAAAGTGGCAAGTTGAAATTTACACAGCTCATAATAAGCGATAGTCTTTTTCAATGTAGCCCACCAAAGTGGAATATATTTTCCAGTAATTGATCTATTCCCAATGATCCCATGTGACTTAACAATTTCAGTAATACAGTGGACCCTCGGTTTTCGTTCACCTCCAAACTCGAACATTTATGTAAGTGTATTTTCGTAAGTGATTTTGTAAGTGTATTTTTGGGGGTCTGAAATGACTAATCTAATTTACATTTCTCCTTATGGGAACAAATTCGTTCGGTAACGGCACTCAAACAGCATTCTGGAAAGAATTGTCAACGAAAACCGAGGGTCCACTGTATTTCAAATTTGGACTTACTCCTGGAGATTATTAGTCACAGGAAAAAATAAGAAATACATGAAAACTATTTTGAGTATCGCTGATAGTCTGGTGATAACTCGCACAGCATGTATAGACGTTGAAAGTGTACGTCACGTCATCGCTAACGCAGACAGGTCAGGTAAACATTGCTTTTCAATACTCGTACATAGATGAGTACAAGACACACAAACATGGTGTTGAGGATGAGTGAGTAGTGTTCTATTCTTCCAAGCTGATCCGTAGGTTATAATTTATTTCGGTAAATTAGCAAAAACTCATTTAAAATTAAGTCCTTTCTAAAATTTTTCTTATACGTTTAAAGATATATTTTTTAAATTTATGTTAACGAAAAAATTAATAATATATATATCTTGTGCCGAATAGGTAAAACTTGCTATTTTGGCTTAGATAGCAACGCTCTTCTTGCCGAATAAGATAAGCGAGAATTTGTGTATGCAATAATTTCTCAAAAATCATTCTGAACCTAAAAAAATATTTCATTGTGTTTGTTTATTAATAAATTATTGTAAACTTATCTAAAATATATTTAGTTGGATTAGGCTAAATTAAATTGCTCTTGTTTTAATAAGGTTAGGTAAGTTTTCTAAGATTCTTTTGGGACAAAATTATTAATTTTTACATTAAGATAAATGAAAAAAAAATCTTCAAACGTATAAGAGAAAATTTTAGAAAGGACTTAATTTTAAATGAGTTCTTGCTAATTAACTAATTTTATCTATTTGGCACTACATAAAGGCCCAGTGCTGTAGCCCCTCAGTCACGAGGGTTTTAATAGAAAGATCTAACAAGGAACACTTCCGTGACGAGGGTGAATCAACCGTCACCAAATGTAACTCTACTGCCTCATTACACATCACCACAGCAACATGACACATCTATTCAACATGCCTCTCTTAATCTATAAATCCAAGCTAAGTCGTAATGAGCAACTTGTCGTGGGTTCCACGCAACGACCACTGTTGGAATCCCTGTCCATTCCAACAATATCAGTAAATTTAAAATAGAACTCTACATAACCTTTCATGCAATAAGATCGCAGTAAACAGGTGTTATCAGAATATGCAAAACAACCACTGTGAAAAAATAGTGAAGTTCCAAGCGCTTTCGTGATTTCTCACATTATCAAGGACCTTCTATGTGAGAAATCACGAAAGCGCTTGGACGTTCACCATTTTTTGATAGTTATTTTGCATAACCTTCCATCTTCTATAATTACGTTTCAATTCCGGTTTCTTTCTCATTTGATGGCTAAGCCTTAAACAGAAGTTGACACTTTAGTTGATATTTCGGTCTATCCCGAACGATTATCAAGATCGACTTGAGAATTGTCCATAATAAAACCGAAACGTCGTTTAAAGTTAATTTCTAGTTTGATAGTTGTAAATTGTTCCAACAGAGATACTGAAACTAGTTTCCGCTATTCATAAGAACATAAGAACATAAGAAAGAAGGAACACTGCAGCAGGCCTACTGGCCCATGCGAGGCAGGTCCAAATCTCCAACGGCTTAAGCCAATGCCCCGACCCAGCCAGGTCAGGTTACATTCACTTAAGGAAGGAGCACTGCATCTGACCTAGTAGCACAACCTAGTCAGGACCAATTCACACCCAACCGCACCCACTCATATAATTGTCCAGCCGACCACCTGGTCAGGTCACTTCCACTTAAGGAATTAGTACAGGTCAGGTTACATTCACTTAAGGAAGGAGCACTGCATCTGACCTAGTACAAGCTCACACCCATCCACACCCACTCATGTATTTATCTAACCTATTTTAAAACTACACAACGTCTTAGCATCTATGACGGTACTCGGGAGTTTGTTCCACTCATCCACAACTCTATTACCAAACCAGTGCTTTCCTATATCCTTCCTGAATCTGAACTTTTCCAACTTGAACCCATTGCTGCGAGTCCTGTCTTGGTTGGATATTTTCAGCACGCTATTTACATCCCCTTTGTTTATTCCTGTTTTCCATTTGTACACCTCAATCATATCCCCCTAATTCTACGCCTTTCTAGAGAGTGCAGATTCAGGGCCCTCAGTCTATCCTCATAGGGAAGATTTCTGATACATGGGATCAACTTTGTCATCCTCCTCTGTACGTTTTCCAGTGCATTTATATCCATTCTGTAATACGGTGACCAGAACTGTGCAGCATAATCTAAATGAGGCCTAACCAAAGATATATAGAGTTGAAGAACAACCTGAGGACTTCTGTTATTTATACTTCTTGATATGAAGCCAAGGATTCTGTTAGCTTTATTGCGAACACTTATGCACTGTTGTCTAGGCTTCAGATTACTACTAACCAGAACTCCTAAATCCTTCTCGCAATTACAAGTAATAAGATCTATATTATTCAGCTTATATGTGGCATGGTTATTGTCCTGCCCAACATTTAGAACTTTGCATTTGTTTACATTAAACTGCATCTGCCACTTCTCCGACCACTGCATCAGTCTATTCAAATCATCCTGGAGTGCTCTAATGTCCTCGTTTGAATGAATTGGACGGCCTATTTTGGTGTCATCAGCAAATTTACTTATGCTACTATTTATTCCCTCATCTATGTCGTTTATGTAAATTGTAAACAACAGGGGCCCAAAACTGACCCCTGTGGAACACCGCTGAGACACGCCCCCATTCTGATTTCTCTCCATTTATGCAAACTCTCTGCCGCCTATTAGTCAACCATGCCTCTACCCAGGAAAAATTTCTCCTCCTATTCCGTGTGCCTTAAGTTTCCTCAGTAGCCTCTGATGTGGAACTTTATCGAAAGCCTTACTGAAGTCCATATACACAATATCATATTCATTACCATGATCTACTTCCTCAAACACCTTAGTGAAAAAGTTAGTAAATTCGTAAGACATGAACGCCCCTTTGTAAAACCGTGTTGAGATTCATTAATCAATTTATGCTTTTCAAGATGGCTACGAATTGCCTCGGCAATTATTGATTCCATAAATTTACCAACTATGGAGGTAAGGCTTATTGGTCTATAGTTCGAAGCTAAGGACCTGTCACCTGCCTTGTAAATAGGTATTACATTTGCCCTTTTCCACTTGTCTGGCACTATGCCAGTTTGTAGTGATATATTGAAAAGATTTGCCAAAGGTTTGCTAAGTTCCTCTTTACATTCCTTTAAAACTCTTGCAAACAGTTCATCAGGGCCTGGGGATTTGTTAGGTTTTAATTTCTCTATTTGTCTGAGGACCATGTCACTAGTTACCCCAATCGAGCATAGTCTGTTATCTTCCAGCTCTACATAATTTATTATTTCTGGAATTCTGCTAGTATCTTCCTGAGTAAAAACTGAGAGGAAGTAAGTATTGAAAATTTCACACATATCCTTATCACTGTCCGTGATCTGTCCTGAGTTACTCTTAAGTGGGCCTATCTTGTCCCTAATCTTACTTCTGTATACCTGAAAGAACCCTTTTGGGTTAGTCTTCGAATCCCTTGCGACCTTAGCCTCATAATCCCTTTTTGCTTTTCTTATTCCTTTTTTATTTCTCTCTTTAATTGAAAATATTGATTTCTTATCTGTCCATCCCCTCTTTTGATACGCCTATATATGCCTCTCTTTTGACCAATGAGATGTTTTAATCTATTGTTCATCCATTTAGGATCATTTTTGTTAGATCTAATTTCCCTACTTGGAACAAAAGTTGTCTGGGCAGCTAGAACTATGCTCTGAAAAACGTCATATTGGCAACCAAAACCATCTACCTGACCCATAGTCAGGTCATCCCAATTAGCCCACCTAGGTAATTTCTCAGCCCCATGAAGTCGGCTACACGAAAGTCTGGAACTGAGACTTGATTGCAGTTACCTGGGTAATTCCATGATATATTAAAACTAAGTGATTTGTGATCCTTTCCCCAAGCTCTTCATTAACCTCAAGATTATTAATTAGTGATTCTTTGTTAGCAAGAACCAAATCAAGCAAGTTGCTACCTCTAGTTGGTTCTGTCACAAACTGTTTTAAAAACAATCCTGAACCGTATCAAGAAAGTCACTAGACTCAAGATTACCTGTCACATTGTTCCAATCAATGTGTCTAAAGTTAAATCTCCCATTAACACAACATTTTCATATCTAGACGCCTTATGAATTTCGTCCCATAGCAGCTTACTGCGCTCCCTATCCAGGCTTGGGGGTCTGTAAATCACACCCAAAATTAATTTTTCACGACCCTCGAGAAACTGTAGCCAAACAGATTCTGTGTCAGCTGTTTCTAATCTTATATCTTGTCTAACACAACAATTTAAATTATCTCTGACATACATCGCCACTCCACCACCCTTCCTGTTGACCCTATCAGTGTGGAATAGTTTGTAACCCTGAATGTTGCACTCGGAAGGCATTTCTCTATCTTTCAGGTTGAACCAGGTCTCTGTTATAGCAATAATATCTATATTACCTGCACTTATCCAAGAAAAGAAAACTTAAAACAAACATTAAACGTTCCCAAACAAGGACGTTTAACCTCGAAAAGTGAAAAGAAAATGGATGGAGGAGACCCGGTGATTGATTGAGAGCATCGAAAGTGAAAGCAAGACCTACTGAACACTCTTTAGCCATCATAAATTATTGTGATTTAAAAAAAAATAAAGTATCTCCTCCGACTCATCGTTCATCTTAAACAATGTGCGTGGGAAAACCAACGCCGCTGTATGGCACTGTTAGATGTCACGTGCTGTCATAAATAAGCTGGCTGGAGTGACTTGACAACTTAGATTTAGAACATATCTTTGTAGAATGTTCCCTGGACATGTCCCAATTGCCTTAATGTCTCTCAGAATGGAAACAATGGCTGAGGAAAACACGCTGGGGATGTAGAATGATTACGAGGACCTCTTCTGGGGAAGGTGAGAGCACACACCCGTACTAGACACACATGGTTGTCTGTCCTAGCAAGGCACAGTGTGTGCCTTCGTTAGTGAACACGAATACTGTTTTTCAGTGAAAGTGAAATGATCCCAATAAGGAGATCTTGATCCACTGAAATGAAATTAGTGGAGACAAATGGCACAAATTCGACAAGTGGTGAAAAAGTTACAAATGCAGAGATGGGGGACTTTCCTGAGACATTTCGCCTGTGGAATAGGTTTCTTCAGTCAATACACAAGGAATGACAACAAACAAGTCTACAGAAGCGTAATGAGTGGTCGGGTCAGTGAGGTCACTGTATGGGTGATTTGCGAGATGGTAGCACTGTATGAGGCCTACCAGTCCTTCATATTTGATGACTCACGAAATCGTGATGACACGATTGCAAATAAACCATACCACGGGTGGGGTTAGAACCCGCCATCAGAGTCTCAAAACTCCAGACCATCGCGTTAGCCACTGGGCCAGCTAGTGGCTAACGAGACGGTCTGGAGTTTTGAGACTCTCTGATGGCGGGTTCTAACCCCACCCGTGGTATAACTTCATATTGGATGTAACTTGATTCAAATATATTTCTTTGTACTATGGTCCAGCTTGATACAATTTTCTCAGCATTTGGAAAAAAAAAACAATTGTGTGGTTAAAAATCTCTCAAATGAATCTAATGCTGTGTTTATTCATATGAAGACTTGAAAAAATTACAAGCAGATATGAGCAGGATTTTTCCAGTGGACAATAAATTTGTCAATAGTAAAAGGATTCCAACGACTCAGATATGGAAATAATGAGAAGAGAAAACATCCAGGACAATCTCATGTAACGAAAGGATCATATAAAAACTTTGGTATAATTATATCGTATGACTTATTATTTCAAGAACAAAATAAGGCAAATGCAGCCAAGGTCAGAAAAACGGCAAAGTGGATTGTGAAACTTTTCAGAATATAATAAACAACGCCAGTGGTGTCACCAATCACATCATTTGACCTTTAACGTCAAGAATAATGTTCAGTGTTGATAGCCTCATTCCAAAATGTCCAGAGATCATTTATAGCAGCACAGACCTAATGAAGCGAATAATCGAGTGCGAGGGCACCTGAAACGGTGTCTCTAGCTTTCTGTTAGGAGCTTACTGAGGACAAACGGTGTGTCTAACCTTCTGTTGAGGAGCTTAATGAAGACATACGGTGTCTCTAGCCTCGTATTGAGGAGCTTACTGGGAAGAAAACGGTGTCTCTAGCCTCGTATTGAGGAGCTTACTGGGAAGAAACGGTGTTTCTAGTCTCATATTGAGGAGCTTACTGGGAAGAAACGGTGTCTCTAGCCTCGTATTAACGAACTTAATGAAGATAAACAGAATGTATTTTCCAAAACGGAAACGACAGAGATGCTTAAGAATACATAGACTGAACATACGTGGTAACGTTGTCCCAAACCTAAACACTACTATAAAAACTACCGAGAGAAATATGGTAGGAAAAACGACAAATACACCCGGAGAAGAGCAGGGACGACATGGTCACAATACGAAAACTTTGTGACAACATCCGTGGCGTCAAGTATCAGGCGTCAGGTGTCATCAAGGGACGTCACAGCTGATGCTTATTCCCTTCACAGGCCGTCGAATGGGTGGTAGCTCACAATAATAGGCGAACGGAAGGCTTCGGTAGGATGACTAAAAGCTCCAGCTGTGGGTCATCATATGACTAAGACCCGCGTCAGGAAATACTTATGTTTCCTTGACAAACCTTTCCTATACTAACGTAAATAACATTGTCTGAGATGGCTGGGGTCTTTGTGGCCTTGATTGACGTGTGATTACTGTCAATCAAAAGTAGAACCCCCCTCCCCCTTCCCTAATTACGACAGTGTAAGGAAGAGTGAGAAAGAGTGAGAGTGAGAAAGATTGATTTCAGTGGTTCGAATTCTGGATTTCTATCTCACTTCCAATAAATAAAAGTTTTGTTTTTTATTCAGGGAAAGCACTAACCCCGCAGGGGTCATATACCTCCTAGGTAATAAGAGTGCCTCACCAATATCTCTAGTCTCCATTTCTTAAGAAAACTTTGAGTTCTTAAGAGTCCTTCACATATTTTATTTTTTGTGATGGTACGAGGTCATTGGTTCGAACTTAAACCGTTACGTATACATTGTTTTTAAAATTGTGATGTGTAACACGTCACTGCGACCACAGACGAGGGGTGAAGAAGGCCTCGAGTTGTCAACCAGAAAACTAAAACATGTACTCCTTGATATCAAGGGGATGCCCTAAACCCACTATATCATCGTCTTTCACGGAATTTCGAGGTAAAACTGGACGCCACATTAAAGATGCGGTACAACGAGTCTATTATAAAGTCAATATCTGAAGTAACTTGTATTTTGTGGTCAAAGTTACTAGCCATGAAGCCTAATACTCTCTTAACTTTCATGCTTGTTGACTGCCACTGTTTACAACTTTTGAAGTCGTTGCTCTTGATTAGTCTAAGAACATCTTATGTTCTTGTTTACGATAGTTTGTTGTCAACCCATTCGCATTCTTCTTTGAGATTCTTGTATACAAAATGTATGATCTTGCGCCTCTTAGAATTGAAACCCATCTTCCACGTCTCCGACGAAAAAAGCGCTAACCTTTGACAATCACTCAGAAAACTTAGACTCAGCTTTGTATTTTTCCCGATTTCGTGTCATCCCGATTTCGTGTCATCCCGATTTCGTGTCATCCGCAAGTTTTACTGTCTTAGATGTTGGCCCTATCACGAGATCATTTTGTTCCTTGTAAAGAGGATTGGAATAAGAACCAGATCGTGGAGAACTCCGCTTATACTTCTCCGTTTAGTACCACTTTAATTCTGGTGTGTGAACCAGTCATTTATCCAGTCAAAATTTTGTCTCCATACCATATATTTTTTTTAATCAACAATTTTCGATGGGGTATCTCATCGAAAACATTTTGGAAATCTAGACTTTTTGTTCTTCTTATCATGGAACAGTGGGGTTGTCAGTACTGGAGGTTCCACCTCCAGTACTGACTGAAAACTTGGGGTAAGTTTAGAAGGCATGATCTTCAGGCAGGCATTATCAGGTTACTATTTTCCCGAAAACTAACTTTTCGTAATAATAGTCTTCATATGTTCACCTGGGGTTAATGTTAAGCTGATGAGACGATAGTTGAGGGCACTGTCAAATTCTTTTTTTTTTTTAAGTATAGGGGAAACCTTGGCTAGTTTCTCTTTCAATAATTTGTTAAATATTTTCGATAGTGAGTAAGCGATGTATCTACATTCTTTTATAACTCCGGCAGGCACTTCATCTGGCCCGCTTGATTTATTAATATTCAACCTCTCCAAGTATTTTAATATGTCAAGGCTCCAAGTTTCGTCAATACTTGTCTTGTCAGTGTCAGGCCTTGAAAACCATTTTTTCGGCCTGGGAAGTTGATGTTGAATTCATCTGTTAATAAAATAAATTATTTTCTTGTAATTCTGTTATTTCTAGCTAAAGTCCCTATCATTGTTTTGACGATTTTTTTTTTCTCCTGACGTATTTGAAGTAATCTTTGGGTTTCCTGTCTACAACTATTTCTATTGTTTTTTTTTCTGTAACGGAATTTAGACAGAATATCTCCGAGGTGAATTTAAATATCTAATGCGAGTTGCGTTTTTTGTTTTAAGTTATGACTCTTCCCGTCATCCAGACGGACATTATCACATTTTATTCTTGTATCCCCTCCCCTGGGACACTAAATTTTTAATTTAGATTTTTCTTTTTTAATTTCCTCTACATTCTCTGTATTTTACAAAAGAACCACTCTCAAAAAGCAGTGAAATTCCAAGCGCATAGAGAGAGAGAGAGAGAGAGAGAGAGAGAGAGAGAGAGAGAGAGAGAGAGAGAGAGAGAGAGAGAGAGAGAGAGATGCCCAATTTGTTTGGTCCTATGGTATTATAGAAACTCTTAATTTCGTTCTACAAAAAAATGAAAGAAAGAAAGGGTATCATTATCTTGGCTTCGTTGAGGTAAGAACGATACTCTACATAACACAATTTTCTTGTTCCCATCGCCATGGATTCCAACATAGTCGTATCCTACTAAATCCTGTTTTTTTTTTTACACATTGTTCATTTTTAAAACAGGATGATTTCCTTGCCATTTTTTATGAATGCTAGTTTTATTAAAAAAATTGGATTAAGTATTTTGTTATGTAATGGTGTAGAAATGCCGACAATTTGGTGGATGAGAAAGTTGACCAAGAAGTCATGTTTATTTCTGCTATAAGGGATTGGGTTAAATGAAGTTTACCTCAAAGAGAAAGAGAGAGAGAGAGAGAGAGAGAGAGAGAGAGAGAGAGAGAGAGAGAGGAGAGAGAGAGAGAGAGAGAGAGAGAGAGAGAGAGGAGAAAGAGGGAGAGAGAGGGAGAGAGAGAGAGGGAGGGAGAGAGGAAGAGAGAGGAAGAGAGAGAGAGAGAGAGAGAGAGAGAGAGAGAGAGAGAGAGAGAGAGAGAGAGAGAGAGAGAGAGAGAGAGAGAGAGAGAGGAAGAGAGTACGAGCGTGCCATTTGGAGCTGTGTGTAAACAAACCAGAACAAACACCTGGGTGGCCCTTCATCCTCTGAGAGTGCCAGCTGCAGGAGCTTTAGTGCCAGCTGTTGGTGCTACAGAAGAAACTGCTGGTATTGATACTACAGAATCACATATCTGTGCGAGTGCCAGCTACTGGTGCTATTGAATCAGCTGGTGGTGTCTTAATGCCAATTGCAGATAAATTGCTTGCAGATAGTGCTGCGGAATCAGCTGCTAGGTATTATGTTGCCAGCTGTTAGTGGTATGGTGCTAGGTGCTGGTGCAACATAATCAGTTGCTGGTATAGTACCAACTGCAGATACTATCATACGTGTTTAGCGCTTCCCCCTTGATTATAATAATAATGCAGATACTAACGTGCCATACATTTTCTTGTTATTCTTCTCAAATGTGCTAACATAGTTGTCGTTACAACAGCAATAGTAGAAGTACTGGGAGTACCTTATATATGTTGTTTGTGTGTGTACACTCACCTATTTGTAGTTGCAGAGATAGTATCAGTTCCTGGCCCTGATTCTTAAACGGGACGCTATTTAGTTCACAGTGTACTCCTCCGCTCCAGTGAGTACGTATTCAAGACTAACAGAAACGCAATCATCGAATAAACTGAAAAACATTACGTAGAAACTATTTTTATAAACATTTTAAAGTCACGGTGACACAACCAACGTTTGTTCTGGTACACACACATAATTACATACAACACCCTGAGCTCATCCTCATAGTAAACATGCGTCAGATGTCAACGCTTTAAAGGATGACGCAAGTTTGCAAATACTATTTGCTACTCAAATTAAAATAAATTCACCTAGAGTTGATCCGGGGGGGAGTTCGTGGGACGAGTCACTGTCCTGGCGGCCCGGTTCCAACCCCATTGCATTCGCTATTTTGTTCGCTCTCATGACCTCCGCAATCCTTCCATGTATAGGATTGTTACAGATGTTAGTAGGCGCTCTTTATTTGGTTAATGTCCTGATCGACCAGCCACTTGCCAGGTTCAAGCCACATACAGTCCAGAGTGTGCACCAGAGCCTGGCTGATCAGGAAATGACTCAGAAAACATACAAAGTTCCTTTTTGTAGACAGCCAGTGTTGTGTTGGTAATTCCTCATATGCACGAATGTAGGGTGTTGAAGACTCTTGTTCCTCTCTCACATATTGGGTGTCCTCTTAGGGTACTAATTGTACCCTTGCTTTTCTTAAGAGATAATTTGCACCATTTGCCAAGCCTCTTTAATTCATATGGCGTGATTTCCGTTTGCAAGTTTGGGACCAATCTAGAGAATTTTTCAGTGTAGTTTATGATGTGCATCTCTCGCCTACGTCTCAAGGAGTACCGTTTAAGCTTGACTGAAATTATAAAAGCCGTGAGCATTCTCTGTACGTTTTGCAGGTTTGACGTCAGCCGCCCGTTTGTGCTGTTTCCGCACTATTGTAGCTCCTGCTTTCTTCCCATCTCGCTTTCAGCTAGAAACCACTAGCAGCTGCTGTTGCTGTGCCTTGCATCAACGGAAATAATTAACATCTGCTCTTGCCTGCCGCCCATCACCGACAGCCAGACTATTCACAGACGGGTTAGCGATTAGTGGACGAGAGAGCGAGCACTTACACGGCTTGTGCTGACCGATCCATTGCGCTTATCAGAAGAAGAAGAAGAAGTGAAAGAAGAAGAAGTGAAAGAAGAAGAAGAAGAAGAGAAAGAAGAAGAAGAAGAAGAGAAAGAAGAAGAAGAGAAAGAAGAAGAAGAGGAAGAAGAAGAGGAAGAAGAAGAAGAAGAAGAGGAAGAGGAAGAGGAAGAGGAAGAAGAAGAAGAAGAAGAATAAGAAGAAGAAGAAGAAGAAGAAGAAGAAGAAGTGAAAGAAGAAGAAGAAGAGAAAGAAGAAGAAGAAGAGAAAGAAGAAGAGAAAGAAGAAGAGGAAGAAGAAGAAGAAGAAGAAGAAGAAGAGGAAGAGGAAGAGGAAGAGGAAGAGGAAGAAGAAGAAGAAGAAGAAAAAAAAAAAGAAAATGCACACACAACCCGCGCATAGGAGAGAGAAGCCATGACGACGTTTGGGTCCGACTTGGACTATTTACAAGTGTGACCGAAACGTCGTCATAATCTACTCCCTCCTATGTGCGGGTTATTCGTGTATTGTTCCAATCACGGTATTGTCTCTTATTGGTCTCTAATAATAATAATAATAATAATAATAATAATAATAATAAAATTAATAATGCAAATAATATTATTATTACGAAAATTCGTTCTTTGATGCGTCCCTTAACCACGTCATATATTAGCCCGGTGTGAAGGGTAAGGTGCATTTGAGTTATCAGCTGCCCGAGTGACTTAAGTGACCTGACACACTGTCACCTGATGCCACTTGGCCCAGGTGGCCAGACCATGAAACTTGCACTTCGGGTAATGACTTTGTTATATGATACTTGATTTACTTCAGATTTGATGGTTCTTGATGAGTGTTTCAAAAGAGAGAGAGACAGACAGACACAGACAAAGAGTGTGTGTTCTCACCTATTCGTGGTTGAAGGGGTCGAGAGACTGCTCTTGGCTCCGCCTCTTCACTGATCGCTACTGGGTCTTCTCTCTCCTGCTCCATGAGCTATATCATACCTCGTCTTAAAGCTATGAATGGTTACTGCCTCCCCTACATCACTTGCTAGACTATTCCACTTCCTGACTACTCTATAGCTGAAGAAATACTTCCTAACATCCCTTTGACTCATCTGAGTCTTCAACTTCCAATTGTGACCCCTTGTTTCTGTGTCCCCTCTCTGGAACATCCTGTCTCTATCCACCTTGTCTATTACACGCAGTATTTTGTATGTCGTTATCATGTCTCCCCTAACCCTCCTGTCCTCCAGTGTTGTCAGGCCGATTTCCCTTAACCTTTCTTCGTAGGACATTTCCCTTAGTTTTGGAACTAACCTTATCGCAAATCTTTGCACTTTCTCTAATTTCTTGACGTGCTTGACAAGATATGGGTTCTAAACGGTGCTGCATACTCTAGTATGGGCCTGACGTACACGGTGCACAGTGTCTTGAACGATTCTTACTAAGGTATTGGAACAATATTCTCAGGTTTGCCAGTCGCCCGTATGCTGCAGCAGTTATCTGGTTGATGTGTGCTTCCGGAGACGTGCTTGGTGTTATACTCACCCCAAGATCTTTCTCCTTGAGCGAGGTTTGCAATTTTTGGCCACCTAGCCTATACTCTGTCTGCGGTCTTATTTGCCCTTCGCTGATCTTCATGACTTTGCATTTGGCGGGGTTAAATTCGAGAAGGCAGTTGAGGGACCAGGTGTCCAGCCTGTCCAGGTCTCTTTGAAGTCGTGCCTGATCCTCATCTGATTTAATTCTCTTTAACTTCACATCATCTGCAAACAGGGACACTTCTGAGTCTATCCTGTCCGTCATGTCATTCACATATACCAAGAATAGCACTGGTCCTAGGACTGACCCCTGTGGGACCCGCTCGTCACAGGCGCCCGCTGTGATACCTCGTCACGTACCATGACCCGTTGTTGCCTCCTGTCAGGTATTCTCTGATCCATTGCAGTGCCCTTCCTATTATACACGTCTGATCTGTGTCGAAGGCCTTCCTGCAGTCCAAGAAAATGGAATCAACCCACGTTTGTGTGTGTGTGTGTGTGTGTGTGTGTGTGTGTGTGTGTGTGTGTGTGTGTGTGTTCTCACCTATTTGTGGTTGCAGGGGTCGAGAGACTGCTCCTGGCCTCGCCTCTTCACTGATCGCTACTAGGTCCTCTCTCTCCCTGCTCCATGAGCTTTATCATACCTCGTCTTAAAACTATGTATGGTTCCTGCCTCCACTACATCACTTGCTAGACTATTCCACTTCCTGACAACTCCATGACTGAAGAAATACTTCCTAACATCCCTTTGACTCATCTGAATCTTCAGTGTGTGTGTGTGTGTGTGTGTGTGTGTGTGTGTGTGTGTGTAATTTATTACAAAGAATTCCACCAGTTTCTAGAGCCCTAGGGTGTCTAAACAATACGTTAGTTAAAAGATCACAAGTACAAATAATGTCACATTTTACTGTGGCAACATTTCGCTCTTCAGGAGCTTGCACTTGTGTCCTTTTAACGTTTGTAGGTAGAATCCTAGATAGGCCGTGGCGTTTAGTTCAACGCACAGGTTCTCGTAACTACAGCGTCGTCAGGTGATCACGAACACAAGGACGACGTTCTTCACCACATCAGTGTGTTGGGTATTTAAGAGAGGTATTGCCTGAAGTTTTCAAGAGGAAACTGAGCCACTGCGAGGATACGAAGACATCACAGAAATAAATCTCAAGTATATTTTACACGTAAATAAGAGGGCAGTAGAAGGTTGGAGAAGAGGACGTATAGCGGGTAAGGAAGGTTGCAGAAGACGACGTATAGCGGGTCAGGAAGGGTATGGCAAGGCAGGGTGGGGCAAGGCTTGGTGAGGCAAGACAGGGTGGGGCAAGACAGGGTGGACCAAAGCAGGATGGAGTAATGTAGGGTGGAGCAAGACAGGGAGGGACAAGACAGGGAGGGGCAAGAGAGGGAGGGGCAAGACAGGGAGGGGCAAGACAGGGTGGGGCAAGGTAGCGTAAAGATGCGATACATTAGTGTTACAGTGTGGTGCAGAAATACGGTGATGGGAGAGAAAACATTGTCAGGGAGAATAATGTGTGGGGAGTGCTAGTGGGTGGGGAGGAAAAGAGGTTGGAGAGGAAGAGAATGGGGATGAAGAGAGGGTGGAGAGGAAAAGAGGGCGTGGAGAAATTGAGGGAGGGGATAAAGAGGGGTGCGGAAAAAGAGGGGTGGGGAGAAAGAGAAAAAGGGGAGAAGAACGAGTACATGAAGCAGAGAATTTGGGGGGAGAGAGGTAAAGAAGAGGTTGGCTGGGAAACGGTGGGGGAGGAAAGGGTATGGGAGAAAGAGTGTGTGAAGAAAAAGAGGACAGGGGAGAGATGGGAAACGGAGAGGACAGTATAGTAACGTAGATGATGGAAGGATGGTGGGAAGCAAGGATGGTGGGAAGCAAGGATAAAAGGATGGTGGGAAGCAAGGATAAAAGGATGGTGGGAAGCAAGGATAAATGATGGTGGGAAGCAAGGATGGAGGAAGATTTAGCAGGCTGTGAATAGTAGTGTCTGGGTTGGTGATGATGGGGCGTGGCAGAGAGGTGGTGAGGGTGGTGTTGGTAGTGGTGTTAGGGAGGTCGTGATGGTGTTAGGGTGGTCGTGGCGGTGTTAGGGTGGCAGTGGTGGTGTTAGGGTGGTCGTGGCGGTGTTAGGGTGGCAGTGGTGGTTTTGGGGGTGGTGTTGGGTGGTGAGGGTGGTGTTGGTAGTGGTGTAAGGGTGGTCGTGGTGTTAGGTTGGAGTGGGGGTGTTGGGGTGCGGGTGGTGTTAGGGGTGGGATGGTGTTGGGGGAGGTCGAGGTGGTTTTGGTGGTGTTAGGGTAGTAGGGTGGTGTTGGGGTAGTATGGTGGTATTAGGGTGGTGTTGAATTGGTGTTAGGGTGGTAGTCGGGGTTTTAGGGTGGTAGTCTGGTGTTAGGGTGGTAGTCGGGGGTTGGGGGTGGAGTCGTGGTGTTGGGGTTAGTCGTGGTGTTGGGGTGGTAGTGATGGTGTTAGGTTATAGTGGCGGGGGTAGTGGTGGTTTATGGTGGTAGTGGTGTTAGGGTGGTGGTGGTTTTATGGTGGTAGTGGTGTCAGCGTGGTAATGGTGGTGTTATTGAGTGGGGGTGTTTTTGGGGGTGGTGTTGGGGTGTTAGTGGTGGTGTTAGTGTGGATAAAATACTTTTGTTAATGTAGTTCTGACTGGAACTATTTTTGTCATGTATCAGACTTCAGGGTGGTGGTGGTGGCGGCGGTGGCGGTGATAGGGGTTTAGTGGAGATGGTGGCGGTAGGGAGGGTTATGGTGGGGAAAGATAGGGTGTGGGGTTTAGGGGGGAAAATGGTGATGGTTGGTGGTCTTAGAGTACAGTGGTGTGAGTAGAGGCGAAAATTATGGGGGGAGAGGGGGAGGGAAAAATAAAAGATGATGATTTGGGGGTGAAGGGGGTGGTGGTTATATTATAACTTGGAAGGTTCAAGAGTTTTTTTTCCTTCTCCCCCCAGGGCCAGGCGTCTCGGCAACAAGGTTGTTGTTGTTTGGGAGCCCCCTCACCCATATCCATCGCAGTCTGGCTGATTTTTTTGTTTTGAAAACTTCTATACTTGCCCGGCAATATTTATTATCTACTGGTAGCAGGTTGAATAGTCTTAGACCCAGGATTGTTTCAACAACCTAGGTCTAAATTGTGACCATGGGGCCCTTGTTTTTACTGGGCCAATTTTACCTTGCCCATATCTCTCATGCCAGGACTTAAGGTTGTGTAGATTCTGGGACTGTGCGTTTAAGCATCTTAATGTAAATATATTCAGTCTGATTGCCCGGGGAATATAGTTCATATACTAATGGTAGTTTTAAATTTTTTTATTGACTCTACGTGGGGGGAAAATTATCTCAGTTTGTTTTTCAGCTCCGGTGTCTCTCCTGCC
>WNWK01032914.1:0-21546 GCA_009830355.1 Cherax destructor
GTCACCTTGGACCTGGTGCACCTGTTTTACGCTCGATGGACTATGAAATGTAGCCAGGTTTATTAAATGCAGTACTGTATAAAAATAAAACTTCTCTATCAGCGAAATATACCAACTACAGCCTCTCCTCACTTAACGACGGAGTTCCGTTCCTAAGACCACGATAAACGAATTCGTCGCTAAGTGAGGAGCATACTATAATGGTAGTGGGTTTGTGTCAACCATCTTTGATATTGTTTTAATGTCACCTTTACACCATTTATAACATTTCTGGTATATTTTTAAATGTTTACACAGTAATGTACTGTATATTGTAATAAACAGAATAGAGGAAATCAGCTCTTAATATACAGTGGACCCTCTCTATTCAAATGCTCCAAAACTCACCCTCATTCCAAAATGAGGGTGAGTGCTGTTACCAAACAAATAGCGAGGGTCCACTGTACATTATTTAGGTATGCATACTGGTCAGAGAGCCCGTCGTAAGTCCGAGTCCTCGGTAAATGAGTACGTCTCTAAGTGAGGAGAGGCTGTATATTCATTAATTCATTACCATCAGGTAGGTCTGAAATGTTTTGACTAAAAAACAACATAATGGATAATGTAACCATTGTAACTAAAAGTGATATTAAGCAACCATTATATACCAGTATACTTTAACCTTTCTAACTCTTCCACTAACACAGCACCCTCTCAAACATCCTAATAGCATGGAAATGTTTCTGAAATTGTCAAGCCATTTCATTGTCTCAGGTCTTATTCAAAGTACGTGTAGTACATACATACATACATACATACTGTAATTATTCTTTTTTTTTTTTTTTTTACCCTGAAAATTTTTAAAGTACTGTACTCTTTAGAAAAATAAGAAGTCATCAAAACTGTTTGCTTCTAGACATTTAAGAATGGTACATTCTTTAGAACCACCTGATCCCAGTCTAGAAAAATTAAACACTTTCTTAAACTATGAATACACAGTACAGTTAAACCTCAATTTCATAGATTTCAGGAAAACTTAAAATCTGCTGTGTAATATGATATTGAAAAAGACATACAAAGTCAACTGGTAATAGAATTGTCCATTATTATTTCAATCTGCTGGGTAAATTGATCTTGAAATCTTGAAAACAGTGGACAAGATTCATTAGTAACAGAATTATCAATTATTCAAACACAGCAAAACAATATCATTATTCAAGTTTGTAGGACACCCTCTTCCTCCTCCCCATTAGTTCAGTAAATTGAAGTTTCACTATATGCATATTTTATGGCAGGCATTCATTAAAAATTATATATACAACCATAAGATGTAAACTTCTCTGAAACTAAACTTTTTAAAATGGTCTATACAAATAATTCCATAAAAGTGAAACATCTTCAAATTACAATTATTTTAAACTTATCTGAAGCATAGAGGAAAGAGTGTACACCATAAAAATATTGGCTTGAAATGTATGAGGAACTATTGATCTTGTACAGTATACATTGAATTTTAACCTTTTGTGCTACCAGGGTGATTCAATAAATTACAATACTACACTCTGCTTCAATTTAACTACAGTACAAGTAATATCTCCTAAGAATTTTAATGTTTTCAAATTTAGCACTTAAATATATATACAGGTATGCTAGGCATAAAGTGTTATAAAATATATATTATTAAAATGATAATGATAGTCTCTCGTGGTCATGTGGGTGTTCCTGTCAAACTAGAAAACAAAAGAAATAGAAGTACAGTGGACCCCCGAGTTTCGTAAAAACTTCACTCCTGAAGTCTGCTCAAGTGCCATTACCGAATGAATTTACTCCCTTAAGGAAAAATGTCACGTAGGTTAGTCTATTTCAGACCCCAAAAAATACTTTTCCACAAGCACTTAAAATATTATACTTACATAAATGTACGATTTCCGGGGTTTACGAAACTCGGGGGTCCACTGTATATGCTTTTCAACTTCATGAGTCTATAATCAGAGAAAGAATAAGGTAAGTGTGCTCAGGGAAAACAGCAAATCTATGGCAATGGAAAAAATAATAAAATAGTGAATAGATTAGTACCAGTATCAACAAAGGATTACTGTACTTGCTACATGGCGTGCACAAAACAGTTGTGCCATGCTACCCACAATTAGTTTTTCCCTTCATTTATCTTTGTTCTTTCCCTGAGCACACCCAAATCAGTGAAGTACTGATGACAAACCAAGAGGTTTGAAAGGCTTATGTCACCTTATGTTTTGTGGCTAGTGATTGGAACATTTGTTCCAATTTACTTTTTTCTCTAATGCAGTAATAGTTTTGTATGTCCACTTCATGTATGTGGTAGGCTCACATTTGTTTTAATACAAATTAATCAAAATTTTAAAATCCATTTTTCATGAGCTAAACTTCAGAATTTATTTTTTTTCCCACTTTTTAATAGAATATTATATCATAAATTGATTTTTTAATTGTACAGTATATATTTTTATGTACCTATGCATATGATTGGCTTGTAATTTTTGTTTGTCACAGATTTATATTAAGCCCCTGGTAGCCCACCTGGAACACCAATACACTTTCATAAACCATACTCACTTATAGCCCCAGCAGGGTCTCTCTCTCTCTCTCTCTCTCTCAGTAATAGCTTCCTGTACTGCTGTTCTGCAAGACTCTTGCAGTTTGGCAATACTGTTTTACATTTTTTTATTTGATAAGTTAATTTTTGTCCAGCAGTTCCCCACTGTGACTTTGTTTTGGATAATTTTACTTAGTAATTAAGGATACATTAAGGTATACATTTGCTTATCCCTCTCCAATGCCTCTGGAAAATATAGTGGATGCTAAATGAGGGGATTAATGTTCAGGCAAACATCATAATTTGTAAGGATCAGGTTCCTGGATAATTTGAATTTTCGTATGTCCAAAAAAAAAAAAATAATAATTTGCCCTTATTTCTGTAAATATTGTTTTAATTCTTAAAATCAAATAATAAGCACATTTTGAAAAAAATCCTTTGGCATTTTATCACTGTAGGGATCGCATGCCAAGCTGAAAGACAATGGGCACCAAGATAAAACACAGTAATCAAAGCCATCAGCACAATGCTGTATAACCCCTGTGGTTTAGTGCTTCTATTTTATTATAATAATAATATCAGCACAATAACCTTCAGTATAATCAAATCACATGGACTAAGCAGCTCATGAATCCCAGGGTTTAACTGGATTCAATTTTTTCTCAGGATTGGATAGTGTACTGATGTACAATATAGTAAACAGTGGACCCTCGCTATTCGAACACTCCAAACTCGCCCTTTTATGTAAGTTTATTATTGTAAGTGCTTTTATAAGTGTATTTTTGGGGGTCTGAAACGGACTAATCTAATTTACATCATTCCTTATAGGAATAAATTCGTTTGGTAACAGCACTTGAACAGCATTCTGGAATGAAGAATGTTCGAAAGTCGGGGGTCCACTGTATTATCAAATACGTATAATGTTTTAATCAAACAAAATTAAAATAATATTTACAGAATACATGTAGCCAAATAACCCCCAATTATTGGCCCCTATGGTTTTCTTTCTTCAAATAAATTTACTGTTAGAGCAATGGTATATTCACAAGATAAACATATGGTATACACGTATTTAAATATTCACCTAAACTTGGCAACTTTACCTGACCTTGCCAAAATTTATAACCAAATAAAGTTTAATACTGTCCAACATGCATAGGAGTTGCCTAAATTCTGTTAATATCCTTTATTATCAATTGGATATTGCATTTTTTATTCATATACTGATTTTTTTATGGGCAAAATGATCCTTACAAGTTCTAGCTAAAATTTTAAGCTGTGATATAGAAAATATTGGTCAGATTGAAAAAAGTTGAAGATGAGGCTGATTGAACATACTCAAACTAACTGCTGTTTACTCAAACTAATTGTTGTGAATCTCAGTACAGATACATATTGATGGGAAGAGTTGAAATAATCAACCACAAAAATTACAGCTATTAAGGAAACATTGTCTGCTATGATCAAATCTATTCCTAATTTTGCAGGTTGAAGAGACATGAAGACCCGACATCCTCACAAGGGCAGTCTTTAAGAAGACTGATAACAATGGGTAATCAATTTTTGACAAGTAGTATAGGTAATTTTCAGAGCAAGAATGATTAGGGATGATACAGTCTAGGTTAAAGTGAGGGAAGCAGCGATACTTCCAGCTGATGTCATAAGAAGGGTCAGTCATGCAAGTGATATCACTTGTATGGGATTATCACAATGAGATTAAAATAACTTATATTTTAAAAATTCCATGTTTTGAGCAATGAACAGAATATTTTTGTAATCGGTAAGGATTCCTCGCAAACTCATAACATGATTTTGGGTTCAAGCCCCACCCATTCTGACTTTTTTTGCAATTACTTTATTACAATTTCACGAGTGATAGCGGCTATGAGGAGACTTGAGCTAGATCACGCCAGAGCCATATTGGTGTGAAATTCGCATGTAAAAACCTGCATTTATGGTCACAGTGGGGCCCATGTTAACCTCCCTATGGTGTACAGAAATATACCTAGTTGGATGATTATTAGGCCAGTATGGTCCAGTAGATAGCACACTGGCCTGCAAGTTTTAGGACTTGTGGCTAGCACATTGGCCTGCAAGCTTTAGGACTCAGTGGTTAGCACACTGGCCTGCAAGTTTTTATGACTAGTTTGCTGTGTCATAGGTTTGAACTCCACCTGTTCTGTGATTTGATTGATAAGGATTATATTTTAGTCCTGGTTTCTACAAACATTAATCATTCATTATTTTGAACATGAAGGATATGCCAAGCAGTTAAGCTTGCCATATCCTCCTCTTCCTAGGATCAAGTCTGGTTGTCCCCACCCCACCTGTTCTACATCACATACACTGCCTCATGTACTTTGCCCAGGAATTTTGACTTATTTATGGCATTTTACACACTGACCAATTCTACATTATCTATTATACCTTGTAGGTTTTAACAGTGAATTTTGTATTCTTACAGTGTGAATTGCATCTTGGGAGATTCTTTTTTAAGTTTTCCTGAAATTACAAGTCTCTCTCAAAATATGTACGTATTATTATTATCAAATAATAAAGCACTAAACTGACAAGGGTCATGCAGCGTTGCGAGGCAGAAAATACCGCCGGGGCTATAAACAGCTAGGTGGAGAGGGGATCAGAGGTAAGGGTAGAAAAGGACTGAAAGGGACGTTAGGGGCTTTGCGTCAAAGTTTGTATAGTAAAGCAGTTGCTGACAAAAAGTCATAGGCAGGGCTGTCTGCAAGAAGGGAAGATAAGGTAAGAGCGGTAGGGCGGTAGCGTCGAAGGTAAATCCTGTGAGCTCACTGGTAAACCGGACAATCCACAAGAAAGTGAAGAACCGAAATAGGGACTCGACAAACCTCACAGAGAGGAATAGGTGTCGTTCCACGAGATATCCGTGGGTAAGCGAGTATGGCCGATGTGGAGACGGGAGAGCACTATCTCCCGGGAGCGGCAATGGTGGTAAAAAAATGGCCACAAACCTAAAAGGAGTTTAATAAGAGTGCAATTTGTTATGGTGCATGTTCGACCACCATTGTTGCCAGCGGCTGTGAAGTCAAAATACAGTGGTACCTCGGTTTACGATATTTTTTCATTCTAGAATGCTGTTCAAGTGCCATTACCAAACGAATTTATCCCCATAAGGAATAATGTAAAACAGACTAGTCCTTTTAGACCCCCAGAAATACACTTACAAAAGCATTTAAAAAAATATACTTACATAAAAGGGCGATTTTCGGGACCATCGTAAACCGAGGTACCACTGTATGTAGCTGGTGCATTCCAGGTCCATGGCAGGTGTACCAAACTCAATCTGGCCATTAATGCATTACTTTGTAAAACTGAGGATCTTCGGCATGTTTTGTAAACCACACCAATCACATACATGTATAGCGAATGCACGTATATCACACTTTTGACAATACTGATAAAAATGTGACCTAATAAAGAAATCGCACAAAGAGAAATTTGTATATCTTGGCTGATTTGTAAGTTTTATAAGAAATTATTTTTGGATTTTGCATTGTGGACTGTGCCTTATATGACCTCCTCCATTCTCCTAAACTATATATTTCTACATAATTGTAGGTTTTGATTTGGAATATATTTTGAATATGTACAGTAATGTGAAATGCACACAATACTGTACACAGTTCCCTTGAAATTTTTGGCTTTGTTGGTCTTGACTTAGAATGAATTTTGGTCTGAGTGACATGCTTTCTTAGTGATGATTTTTTTTTGCAATGTACATTTTTTATATTAACCATTATTTTATAACGTGTTTCTTTTGTTCTAATACAATACCTGGTATTGAATGTGAACTTCTTTGAAATACTTTTGCTTTTTTGTAATTCCTTTCCTGCTTGTTGTACAGTTGTGTATTACAGTTGCTTTCCATAATATTGCAAATTTGCTTCTTTGTAATGATCATTTTTATATGGTAATACTGTGACATGATGAGGATTGCAAGGCTGGTACAGCAGACACATGACAAGCAGCTAATGAAAGAAGGAATTGATAAGATGCCAAAGAATGATTAGAAATACAATATATAGGTACAGAATAAGAGGTAGTTTTTTCCTAATTAAAGTTAATTACTCTGTGAATCATATTTAAGTGGAACTATAACTCATTACAAACAGCAGCAAATTTGCTACTGCCAGTATATGTTGAATTTTTAAGTCATAATTAACCCAATAGGCAAGATAGTTACAGAAAAAAAATAACTTCATATATTTTGAGTATTGCTGATGACCCACTGACAATTTAACAGAATGCATATACAGTGGACCCCCGAGTTTCGGTCACCTCGGAAATCGAACAATTATGTAAGTTTAATATTGTAAGTGCTTTTGTATGTGTATTTTTTGGGGTCTGAAAGGACTAATCTAATTTACATTTTTTCCTTAAGGGAACAAATTCGTTTGGTAATGGCACTTGAACAGCCTTCTGGAATGAATTATGACCGAAACTCGGGGGTCCACTGTACATCAATTGTGCATTGTACAATTGATGTACGTATATGCATTAGTGATGTATCGGATATCCGCATCCGCGGAACATCCGCACAATTTCTTACATCAGCATCAACATCTGCACAATTTCTTACATCCACATAATAAGCAAGTAAGACATCCGTATACACATCCGCAGATATCTAAATTTTCACATCCGATACATCCCTAATATGCATATGTAACAATTTATGCATATGTACAATTGATGTATATATGCACATGTAACTAAAAATCCTAAATCAATTCTAACTTGAGATTTAAAATTGGTGTACTAATTAAGAAATGCCATAATCTGATTGTGATGTCAGCACACATCAGGGAAGATGCTGATTGTGTGAATGTGTTTTCTTCTGTTGGTCACCCAGCATTGGCCTGAGATGGCCATTGAATTAAAATATATATGGCCAGGTTGTGGCAGCCACCACCAACAGTCTTATTGTCAGTAGATCGAATCAACCAAGTTGATAGTTTTAACCCCTTCTCCTGTATATATTACTAAATGTAAAAGGAGAAACTTTCGTTTTTCCTTTTGGGCCACCCTGCCTCGGTGGGAAATGGCCGACATGTTGAAAGAAAAGAAAAGAAGATGTACAATATTTTCCAGCATATAAGACATGGTTTCCCAAAAATAAAACAAGGTCAGAATATCACTCTGTGCCTTATATACTTAGGAACAAGTGGTGATTCGAGTGCTGCAGTACAGATAAACTAAACTGCAAACTACCTCCCTACAAAACCTTTCCAGATTACTTGTGGTAATTACTATTATAAATTACACATTACTGGTACATAAGCAAACCAGTCGATGTAGGCAATGGGGTCGAAAATGTATGGGGTAGATTTAAAAATGTAGTGTTAGAGTGTTCAGCAGAAGTTTGTGGTTACAGGCGAGTGGGTGCGGGAGGGAAGAGGAGCGATTGGTGGAATGATGATGTAAAGAGAGTAGTAAGGGAGAAAAAGTTAGCATATGAGAGGTTTTTACAAAGTAGAAGTGATGCAAGGAGGGAAGAGTATATGGAGAGAAAAAGAGAGGTTAAAAGAGTGGTGAAGCAATGTAAAAAGAGAGCAGATGAGAGAGTGGGTGAGATGTTATCAGCAAATTTTGTTGAAAATAAGAAAAAGTTTTGGAATGAGATTAATAAGTTGAGGAAGCCTAGAGAACAAATGGATTTGACAGTTAAAAATAGGAGAGGAGAGTTATTAAATGGAGAGTTAGAGGTATCGGGAAGATGGAGAGAATATTTTGAGGATTTGTTAAATGTTGATGAAGACAGGGAAGCTGTGATTTCGTGTGTAGGGCAAGGAGGAATAACATCTTGTAGGAGTGTGGAAGAGCCAGTTGTGGGTGTAGGGAAGTTCGTGAGGCAGTGGGTAGAATGAAAGGGGTAAGGCAGCTGGGATTGATGGGATAAAGATAGAAATGTTAAAAGCAGGTGGGGATATAATTTTGGAGTGGTTGGTGCTATTATTTAATAAATGTATGGAGGAGGGTAAGGTACCTAGGGATTGGCAGAGAGCGTGTATTGTTCCTTTGTATAAAGGCAAAGGGGACAAAAGAGAGTGCAAAAATTTTAGGGGAATAAGTCTGTTGAGTGTACCTGGTAAAGTGTATGGTAGAGTTATTATTGAAAGAATTAAGAGTAAAACAGAAAGCAGGATAGCAGATGAACAAGGGGGCTTTAGGAAAGGTAGGGGTGTGTAGACCAAGTGTTTACAGTGAAACATATAGGTGAACAGTATTTGGATAAGGGTAAAGATGTTTTTGTGGCATTTATGGATTTGGAAAAGGCGTATGATAGGGTAGATAGGGGGCAATGTGGCAGATGTTGCAGGTGTATGGAATAGGAGGAAGGTTACTGAAAGCAGTGAAGAGTTTTTATGAGGATAGTGAGGCTCAGGTTAGAGTGTGTAGGAGGAAGGGGACTATTTCCCAGTAAAAGTGGGCCTTAGACAAGGATGTGTGATGTCACCGTGGTTGTTCAATATATTTATAGATGGGGTTGTAAGAGAAGTGAATGCGAGGGTCTTGGCAAGAGGTGTTGGGCTAAAAGATAAAGAAGCAAATACAAAGTGGGAGTTGTCACAGTTGCTTTTTGCTGATGACACTGTGCTTTGGGAGATTCTGAAGAGAAGCTGCAGAGGTTGGTGGATGAATTTGGTAGGGTGTGTAAAGAAGAAAATTGAAAGTGAATATAGGAAAGAGTAAGGTGATGAGGATAACAAAAAGAATAGGTGACGAAAGATTGGATATCAGATTGGAGGGAGAGAGTATGGAGGAGGTGAATGTATTCAGATATTTGGGAGTGGACATGTCGGCGGATGGGTCTATGAAGGATGAGGTGAATCATAGAATTGATGAGGGAAAAGGGTGAGTGGAGCACTTCGGAGTCTGTGGAGACAAAGAACCTTGTCCATGGAAGTAAAGAGGAATGTATGAGAGTATAGTTATACCAACGCTCTTATATGGGTGTGAAGCATGGGTGATGAATGTTGCAACGAGGAGAAGGCTGGAGGCAGTGGAGATGTCATGTCTGAGGTCAATGTGTGGTGTGAATATAATGCAGAGAATTCGGAGTTTGGAAATTAGGAGGAGGTGCGGGATTACCAAAAGCGATTGTCCAGAGAGCTGAGGAGGGTTGTTGAGGTGGTTTGGACATGTAGAGAGAATGGAACGAGACAGAGTGACTTCGAGAGTGTATAAATCTGTAGTGGAGGAAGGCGGGGTAGGGGTCGGCCTAGGAAAGGTTGGAGGGAGGGAGTAAAGGAAGTTTTGTGTGCGAGGGCTTGGACTTCCAGCAAGCATGTGTGAGCGTATTTGATAGGAGTGAATGGAGGCATATGGTTTTAATACTTGACGTGCTGTTGGAGTGTGAGCAAAGTAACATTTATGAAGGATTCAGGAAACCGGCAGGCCGGACTTGAGTTCTGGAGATGGGAAGTACAGTGCCGGCACTCTGAAGGAGGGTGTTAATGTTGCAGTTTTATAACTGTAGTGTAAAGCACCCTTCTGGCAAGACAGTGATGGAGTGAATGATGATGAAAGTTTTTCTTTTTCGGGCCACCCTGCCTTGGTGGGAATCGGCCGATGTGTTAATAATAAAAAAAAAAAAAAAAAAAAAAAAAAAAAGCAAACCAGCTTACCTGGAGGGCATTCTGAGGGGTCAATGCCCCCATGGTCCAGTCTATGACCAGGCCTTGCAGTGGATCAGGGCCTGGTCAACCAGGCTGTTACTGCTGGCCACACGCAGACTGATGTACAAACCACAGCCTGGCTAGTCAGGTACTGACTTTAGGTGTCTGTCCTACTCCCTTTTGAAAATGGCTAGGGGTCTATTGGTAATCCCCCTTATGTATGCTGGGAGGCTGTTGAACAGTCTTGGGGCCTCTGACACTTTTTGTGTTGTCTCTTAACATACTCATGGAGCCCCTGCTAAAGGGAATGTAAATAGCATGCTAAAAATATCTAGCCTAGACAGGACTCGCAGCAATGGTTTTAAGTTTGAAAAATTCAGATTCAGGAAGGATATAGGAAAGCTCTGGTTTGGCAATCGAGTTGTGGATGAGTCTCCTGAGTACCGTCATAGAAACTAAGATGTGTAGTTTTAAAATAGGTTGGATAAATACATGAGTGGATGTGAGTTGGATCTGACTAGCTTGTGCTAATAGGTCTGATGACGTGCTCTTTCCTTAAGTGGATGTGACCTGACCTGACTAGGTGAGTCATTGGTTCAAGCCAGGAGGTGACTTGGACCTGCCTTGCATGGGACAATAGACCTGCTGCAGTGTTCCTTCTTTCTTAGGTCATGAGGTCGCAGCATTTTTTGAGATGGTCAAAATTGCACGTCCTACCTGTTTTTCCCGATAGTCCATGCCTACAGATACCCAAGGCATAGAATATGCATAGATTTTATTTCTGTTTGCCAGGATTTTTTGTGGCTGGGTTTGCAACTGGTGCATTTTTTCCTGACTTCCCATTATCTACATCACCTGTACTAGCATCAGTGTCACCACAAGTTATTATACTGGTAATGTAGACCCCTGTGGTTTAGCGCTTCTTTTTTATTATAATAATAATACTGGTAATGTATCAACAGTATTCCCTGAAGCATCATCCCCTTAGTTCCGTCTCCAGCAGTATTGCTATTTTGTAGTTCTGGAACTCTTAAATCTTGGTCTTGACCTGTTGTAAATAATTGTAAAGTAGCCATCTAAACAAGAGATAGCCATATTTGTCTTGGTGATAGAACAGACAACAGGCTGCAGAAAGTCCCACTTTTCTGCTATGATATCCACATAAGTAGCCAGCCACTGGCTCACAATTTTGAAGAAAGTACTGAATTTATTTTGCCTGCCAAAATTTGGGTGCACCTTATATGCTGGGAAATACAGTACCTTTATTTCAAATCAGATAAGTTTGTTCTTCAGTCATCCAGTTTGGATAGGATATGTAGGAGAGGTTTAACATTTTTAGATGGAGTGATGGAGTGGGAAAAGATGTGAATACTAGGGTGCTTAGGAAACGGTGTGGTATTAAAAATATGATGGAACTGATTCATAGTTAGAATTCACAGTTGCTCTGTGTCGATGACAGATCTTGTGGGAGATTCTGAAGATAAAGTTGCAAAGTTAGTGGATGAATTTGGGAGGATATTTTAAAGAAGTATTGGCAGTGGAAAAGTATGAAGGTGATGTACTTAGATATTTGGGAGCAGACATGTTAGCCAATGGGTCTATGAAAGATGAGCTAAACCACAGAATAGATAAGGTAATGAAAAAACAGTAGGTGGTGTGTTGAGGCATTTGTGTACAGAAAGATGTTTTTCTGTGGAGATAAAAATGGGAATGTGTGCAAGGCATGAAGAAGGCTAAAGGTAGTGAAGATGTTATGTTTCAGTGCAATGTGAATATTATGGGGGGAATTATAGCATAGAAATTAGAAGATGGTTTGAGCATTTATTGAGGGATTAGAGAGGGTAAATGATCGAGTTGTAGGTAGGGATGGGGGAGGGTCCCAGGAATGATTGGAAGGGTTAAAGTGTTAGGGGGATTGAACATCCAGTAATTTGTGTATCATATAGGAGTGAAGAAGAAAAGTTTTTAATACTGTAAATTCAAGCCGCTTAGCATGATGGGAAGTGACCTTTGGATGATAGTGGCTATTATACCTGCACTGCAAACCCATGTAAATTTAATCTTATTAGACTTGTACCCTATCTGTGCCTATTTCATACAATACAGTAGTAGTAGTTGCCTCATACTATCTGGATTGCTATTAAGGGTGAAACTGCATTTTGTTTCCACAAATATACTCATAATGAGGTTCACAAAATCTTTATTTTCTTGTGGCAAAAACACACACACATACATACACACACACACACGTGCGCACAAAACAAAAACCTTAGCCAGCATTAACATGTACTCGCAGAACAGCCAGCTGTAACATCAATAATACTCTTGCAATCTCATCATTTACAATTTATATTCATACACAGTTTACATACTTTGTATTTGTCTAGACAACACATACCAACATGAAATATTTAGTGTCTTTACAATAACAATTTTCATTAACAAGCCTAGTTGAATATGGACATTGGTAAACATCAAAGTGCACACCAAAACAGAAGCTAAATATAATACTGTTGCACTTTCATCTATTCTCAGCATATCTGTTGCACTCACACATCAAGAAGGAATGTTCCTAGCTTGCTTTAGAGACTTTAAAAATTAATGTTTTTCTATCAGTAAGATATACAGATAATTACCCATGATCAAGTAAATATATATCTAGCTATTTATAGCTGATCTTTTACCTGTAAATCTGTATAAACTATTCTCATCATATTTAAATTATTAATAATGACCACAATACAGTTTTCTGGAATTATAATACTAAATCATCACAATGTGCTTATGGATCATAAAAAAAAATGATAAACCTCATCACCTGGCATATTTTCAAAATTCTAAAACAACTGTGAACTTAAGTCATACATAGCTTATTTTGTTTTTATAAGTTTTACAAAATACTGATGTGAAATTACACCAGGTGATAGTCACCAATGATGTACAGTATTATTTTAATACTAAATTCATGTTTGGAAATTTAGTCGTTTATTTGAGCACCGACTGGCGTGTAATTCCCCTTTGGCTTATAGAATATCTGCCCTGTGGAAATGCGTCTCCACAATTCTCGTACCAACAGCTGCTTCTCCTTTTGTAGCTTTCCCAAGAGGGAACCATTCTCTGTAGCACGCCGAGATAAGTATGGTAGCACCTCATTCACTGGACCATATGGAACATATTTGTACACAGAGTAGCCAGCTTGACCTGAAGAAAAATTAATGGTATTATTCTGCAGTACAGTATATGACAGGTGAAACAGAAAGGGAGACAATATAAGGAATTTAATTCATGCATGCACCATCATTATTATTATAATCAAATAGAAGCGCTAAACCACCGGGGTTATACAGCGCGCATGCACCATCAACCCTACAAGTTGAATACATTTAAAAAATAATTACAGTGGACCCCCGAGTTTCGGTCACCTCGGAAATCGAACAATGTAAGTTTAATTTTGTAAGTGCTTTTGTATGTGTATTTTTGGGGGTCTCACAGGACTAATTTAATTTACATATTTCCTTGAGAACAAATTCGTTCGGTAATGGCACTTGAATAGCCTTCTGGAATGAATTATGACCGAAACTCAGGGGTCCACTATATTCTCTAAAATGCAAAATTTTAATTATCACTGCATTAAGTATAAATGCAATGGCTATTGATTATAATTATTCATATTTATGTATGAATGTAAAAAAAAGTTTGAATATTTATGCATGTTGCTGAACCACCAACTTCACATTTGACTCTGCTTGTGCTTGGGCAGTGAGTTTGAAACGCGCTGCATGGGGCAGGTATCGGTATAACAGAACCACAGAGAGACTCCTTGATTTTAAGCAGAAGAGAGCTATTGCTTGCCGTGTCATACGTGATGCTAAACGCACTTGCTGGCGAGATTACGTTTCTACTGTCACTTCGACTTCCTCGATGAGTGCAGTCTGGAAGAAAGTGCGGAAATTAAGTGGTAAATTCTCCCCCGACCCGGCTCCTGTTCTTCAGGTTGCTGGTGTCGATATAGCACACCCTCTTGCCGTTGCCACTGAAATTGGTAATCATCTCGTCCGCATTTCTCAGGGGCTTCATCTATGCCCCTCGTTCCTTTCTTTTAAGTCTGCCAGCGAGTTAAAGCCCTTAGATTTTTCTTCTCTTAGAGAAGAATCCTATAATGTGCTTTTACCCTTCAAGAACTGGAGGCAACACACACACTGCTTGCTGATCATCGGCAGCTGGGCCAGACGGCATACATATTCGTATGCTACAGCATTTACATCAGTCTGCTCTTACTGTCCTCTTACGACTCTTTAATCTCGTATGGTCGCAAGGAGTTCTTCCCCAGCTGTGGAAGTCTGCTATTGTTCTCCCTTTTCGAAAACCAGGTACTACGGGACGTGATTCCTCTCACTACCGTCCCATCGCTCTTACCAGTGCAGTTTGCAAGGTGATGGAACGTCTAGTTAATAGACGTTTGATGTGGTATTTAGAGACGCACAATAGTTTCTCCCCTAGTCAATATGGCTTCCGTAAAGGCCGTTCTGCCATTGACCCCTTGCTGCGCTTGGATACGTATATTCGTAATGCCTTTGCGAATAACCATTCGGTTATCGTTATCTTTTTCGACCTTGAGAAGGCTTATGACACAACTTGGAGATATATCATCTTGGCCCAGGCCCACTCCTTAGGCCTCCGAGGCAACCTACCATTCTTTCTTAAGGCCTTAACTGACAGACATTTTCGGGTCCGGGTTAGTAATGAACTCTCCCCGGAATTTGTCCAAGCTGAAGGTGTCCCCCAGGGATGTGTTCTGAGCACAACACTCTTTCTGATTGCTATAAATAATCTGGCATCTGTTCTCCCATCCAATATTTGGTCATCGCTCTATGTGGATGACTTTGCTATAGCTTGTGCAGGTGCTGACTGTCACCTCATTGCAGTTTCCCTACAGCATGCCATCAACCGGGTTTCTGATTGGGCCACCACTCACGGGTTTAAATTTTCTAGTGGCAAAACTCATCAAATTACGTTTACTAGACGTTCAGTGGTCTCTGATCATCCATTGTACCTATACGGCTCACGTATCCCAGAACGTGATACAGTCAGGTTTCTCGGCCTCCTGTTCGACCGTCGATTGTCCTGGAAACCTCACATTACCTCTCTGAAGGCAACTTGTCACACCAGGCTGAACCTTCTTAAACTCTCCTTCGCCTACATTCAACCCTAATTTTGTCGAAACTCGATTATGGTGACCAGATATATTCGGCGGCCTCCCCTGCTACTCTTTCCATCCTTAATCCCATCCATCACCAGGGATTACGCTTATGCCTTGGTGCATTTCGTTCTTTCCCGGTTGAGAGCCTCTATGTAGAAGTGAACATTCCATCCTTATCCGATCGTCGTGATGCACATTGCATTCGCTATTTTGTTCGCTCTCATGACCTCCGCAATCCTTCCATGTATAGGATTGTTACAGATGTTAGTAGGCGCTCTTTATTTGTTCGTCGCCCCTGCTTACTTCGTCCCTTTTCTCTTCGTCTACATTCACTCCTGTCTTCCCTTCAGCTCCCACCTCTATATGTTCATGTGACATCTCCCTTTCCCCTGCACCCTTGGGAAGTTCCTGCTGTCCGTGTCCGTTCTATTCCTCTACCTTGCGTGAAAGCCCAACTACCTATGGTGGCTTCTCGCTCTTTCTTTCTAGACCATTTCCGTTCTCATTCCCATGCCATCGCAGTATACACCGATGGTTCAAAGTCATCTGACGGCGTCGGATTCGCAGCAGTGTTTCCGGACAGCGTCGTACGAGGGCATTATTACCCTCGGCTAGCATATTTACAGCTGAATTGTATGCCATTCTTGTGGCACTAATCCGTAATGCATCTATGCCTGTGTCACCATTTGTGGTCGTTTCAGACTCCCTTAGTGCTTTACAGGCTATCCGTTAAATTGATACACCTCACCCCCTAGTTCTTCGTATCCACCTTTGGTTACGCCGTATCTTTAGCAAGCATAAAGATATTGTCTTTTGTTGGGTCCCTGGTCATGTTGACGTACAGGGTAATGAACAGGCAGACACTGCTGCGCGGTCAGCAGTACATGACCTTCCAGTTTCATATAGAGGTGTTCCTTTCACGGACTATTTTGCGGTCATTGCTAACCACCTTCGCACCCGTTGGCAACAACGCTGGTCTGACCTGCTGAATAACAAACTTCATTCTATTAAACCGGTTATAGGTTTCTGGCCTTCTTGTCACCAATGTCGAGGTTGGGAGACTACACTCTCCCGTCTTCGCATCGGCCACACTCGTCTTACTCACGGGTATCTCATGGAGAGGCTCCCTGCCCCTCTCTGTGAGCATTGTCAGGTTCCAGTGTCTGTTCGACATATTCTGTTGGACTGCCCACTCTATCAACGAGCACGCAGAATTTACCTCCAACGGCATCTTCGCTCTGCGGCCCTTTCTTTACCTTCCCTTCTTGCAGATGGACCCTCCTTTAATCCTGACTCTCTCGTTGACTTTTTGACAGAAACTGACTTACTACACAAACTCTGAAGATTATACCTCTAGCACCTCCCTCAGTCCCTTCTACCTTGATCTCTTGCTACCCTCTATCCCTGCACTATCCACCATCCTGCTGCACTCCATACCCTACTAATCATCCATCTCCCTCTTACAACCCATTCTCCCTGCATCCTGCAATAACCTGCAGCGCTGTATAACCCCTGTGGCTTAGCGCTTCTATTTGATTATTATAATAATAATAATAGTGGTACCTCGAGTTACGATATTTTTTCGTTCGAGAATGCTGTTCAAGTGCCATTACCAAACGAATTTATCCCCATAAGGAATAATGTAAAATAGACTAGTCCTTTTACACCCCCAAAAATATACTTACAAAAGCATTTAAAAAAATAAACTTACATAAAAGGGCTATTTTGGGGACCATCGTAACTCGAGGTACCACTGTATATGGATGAGCAACTTGTTATGCAATGCATCTCTGGTATACTGTACCTGTGTGCCTTGAGGCATTATTCAGTGGTACTGATTTCTCAGTTTACTTCAATGGTTCTCACTGAGTGAGAGCAATTAGGTCATCTGAACGAGTTAATCTCAGATGTTGTAGCATTGACCATCCCCCAGGATGTGACCCACAATAGCCGACTAACACCCAGGTACAGCTTACTGCTAGGTGAACAGAGGCAACGGGTGTAAGGAGACTTGCCCATACGTCTCTTCCTGCTTGAGGTATGAACCCGGGACCAATCTGTTGAGTCAGTTGCGCTGACCACTGTGCTACAGGTTACCCATCCCCTTGATTAAAACTTAAAATTTCTTAACAATGAATATCTCATGGCAGAATATGTGAATGCTAAGGTTACCATAACTAACATTTAAAAATATTGTCATCTACTACATAAAGAAAAGAAATTGAAGACTTACCCAGAGGCAAGGAGATGTGATCACACATACCCAGCAATTGGCCAAAACACAAAACTCTGTCAAGGGGATGGATTCCAAATTCAGACATCTTGTTGACAGTGTAACGAACAGTGTCTTCATTGTGGGATGCTATCATGATGGCAATCTGGTGAAAAACATTTTCTTGTGAAGTGTAACGACAATAGTATACTGTACTGTTTCGGTTTGACAGTCCACCTGGAGAATTTTATTTTTTTCCACTTATTACTGAGAATTTTATTATCTCACCCAATCTGTGGGCAAAAGTTTATTAAATAATACAAACACACATGTAGTGCATGTATGACCCTGTTCTAGATTTTTAACTAACCTCTGCATCTTCTGACTTTGTTCTGCTCATGACCACTATTGCTAAAAACTCTTATAATCAACCTTGTATTACAATAGTTTTAAGTTCTGCTCCATATAGTATATTAGTGCACATTAATATTATGTATTACTATTTTTATGAAACCATGAACTGTAGTACCTATAACTCTGACCCAAAATGTTTATACTATAAACTTTACAGACAGTACCACAATCAAATTTTAATTCCCTACAAATCTTTATACTGTATTATTATACAACGCTGGTCTGACCTGCTAAATAACAAACTTCATTCTATTAAACCGAGTATAGGTTTCTGGCCTTCTTCTTGTCACCAATGTCGAGGTTGGGAGACTACACTCTTCCGTCTTCGCATTGGCCACACTAGTCTTACACATGGGTATCTCATGGAGAGGCTCCCTGCCCCTCTTTGTGAGCATTGTCAGGTTCCAGTGTCTGTTCGACATATTCTGTTGGACTGTCCACTTTATCAACGAGCATGCAGAATTTACCTCCAACGGCGTCTTCGCTCTGCGGCCTTTCTTTACCTTCCTTCTTGCTGATGGACCCTCCTTTAATCCCTGACTCTGTTGACTTTTTGACAAACTGACTTACTACACAAACTCTGAAGATTATACCTCTAGCACCTCCCTCAGTCCCTTCTACCTCGATCTCTTGCTACCCTCTATCCCTGCACTATCCACTGTTCTGCTGCACTCCATACCCTACTAATCATCCATCTCCCGCTTACAACCTATTCCCCCTGCATCCTTTCCTGCCCTGCTGCACTGTATAACCCTTGTGGTTTAGCGCTTCTTTTGATTATAATAATTATAATCTGTATTATTATAAATTTAAAAGTTTAGATTTTCTTAAAACATTGCCATTTCCCACCAGGGTAAGGTGTTACCCCCTCACTCTTTTAACCCTTTGGGGGTTTCAGGACCCTCTCCAAATATCGTTCTCAGGGTCGCAAATTTTTTGGAAAAAAAATAAATTATTTTTTCTTATGAAATGATAGAGAATCTTTTTCCGATCATAACGCCACAACAATTATGAAATTTGATCGAAAACTAACGGAATTACTATGCTTTCGCGAAGTTAACGGTATCGATGACATTTACGCATCGGCAATTTCGCCCACTTTGAGCCCTATTTTCGGCAAATTCCAATGTTTCAGTCTACTAAAATTATAGCTATTTCGCTAGAACTCCATTTCTTCTATCGATTAAGTCAAAGAAACCACCTATTTACCAATTTCAACTACCCAAAATAGTGGTCAGAAAATGGCAATTTGGCTAATTTCACACAAATTTCAAAAGATGCCAATTTCAAAAAGGGTCCAGAATAAACAAGGCAGACATTCATGTCACTAAAATAACATTTACTCTGTTCATTAGTCACATCTCAGGCCCCTCTTACATTACTTTTGCTTTCCATTTTGAATTTTATTCTCACAAAAATAGAAGATTTACCGTTATGTATACAACTGCATCATTGTAAAAATGGTATAAATAATATCAGCGCACTTGTGCAAGAATATTTGACTCGCCAGTTGATGTGTATTGGACGCATGGAGTGATTTGTTTACTCTTGAACATCGGCCAAAATGAACATTTTCGCTACTTTGCGCTCAGTTTCAAGGTACTTGTCATCGTGAAACCAGTCAAAATTCTCTTTTCTAAATATATCATCCATTCTATTAAATGAGACTAAGAAAACAAGAATTCAAGCATAAATATCATACGAAAACAGACTGCAAAGTTGCTGTTTTAAACCAAAAACAGGTCAGAGGTTCTTTTTCCTCATTATGCACTGTGGTGCAGGATTTTTTTTTACTGCACACACTGACTGCAAGACCCATTCTCTCACATCTAGGCCTAACAGCCTGTTTCTGCTTGATTTGAGGGCGCTAGAATTTAGGCATACTAGTACGAAGAAAACCCTGGGGCATAAGCCGTACCAGTATGGCCGAAACCCTGAAAGGGTTAATAGCTGTTTTGCCAGAAGGGCATGAATATCCTGTCCTCCTTCCTCTCCAGCCCACCAATCTGCATCAAAGATATGCAGTACTAGAGTAATATTACTCAGAATGTAAGCTATATTTTGTCTCATTTACAAATTTAAGAATGTTATTACCTCATCATGACTGAATTACAGTAGCAAAAATAGTTACCTTTTGTGTTTCTCCTATCGATTTGTTGAATTTAATTCGTCGAAGGCATTCATTAAGACATTCGTGGTACATCTCTGTAGTGGCTTCACTGGTAGGATTAACTGGGTCTTATAACCAAGCGCAACAGCACGTGCGTTCCTGGAAATTACATATAGTACAGTATGTTCAACTTTCATGACCTGTAGATGGGATAGGTCTATCAGGTATGATAGGTGCATAATTATTTCAATATACATATATTAAATGGCCCTAGGTAGTAGGTTTGTAGACAGCAACCGCCCAGGAAGGTACTACCGTCCTGCCAAGTGAGTGTAAACGAAAACCTGTAATTGTTTTACATGATGGTAGGATTGCTGGTGTCTTTTTTCTGTCTCATAAACATGCAAGATTTCAGGTACGTCTTGCTACTTCTACTTACACTTAGGTCACACTACACATGCATGTACACGCATATAGTGGTACCTCTACTTACGAGCAAAATTCTTTCCAGTCTGCTATTCAAGTGCCGATACAAAGGAATTTTTTTTCCCCTAAGAAATAATGAAAATTAGGTTAATCCATTTCAGACCCCAAAAATACACTTACAAAAGCACCTACAAAATACACTTACATAATTGTTTGAGTTGGGAGCTGCTCGTAAGTAGAGGTACCACTGTATATACACACTCACCCCACTGGGTTTTCTTCTATTTTCTTACTAGTTCTTGTTCTTGTTTATTTCCTATCTATCTCCATGGGGAAGTGGAACAGAATTCTTCCTCCATAAGCCATGCATGTCTTAAGGCGATTAAAATGTTTGCGAGCAAGGGCTAGTAACCCCTTTTCCTGTATATTTTACTAAGTTGGAAACTGTTTTTCTTTTGGGCCACCCTGCTTGGTGGGATATGGCTAGTTTGTTGAAAGATGATATTAAATGGCATGCAACTTGAATAAGAGAAATCATAGTCGTATGTTGGGTGCTGTTGTTATGAAGAATAAAAAGGCACAAATAATTCAAATAACCCAACTTATGGGAGGAACCATATGGGACATTTTGGTTCATCCTGACTATCAGAAGTCACAAATTGGGCAAGTGACAGAAGCCGGCTTGGGAGGGGAAGTAGTGGGAGTGGTAGAATTAACAGTAATAGTAGCATCAGTGATCATAGTAGTAATGCAGTAATAATAGTACTGTAGTAGTAATGGTAGTATGCATACTACAGTGGACCCCGAGTTTGTAAGGTTCTTATTTCTAAACATCGTGTTTAGTAAACTTTTTACAATTTAGAGAATCGTAAAATGGCTCGTGTTTAACGTATTAGACCTGTCCGCCTGCTCGGCCTCGCGGGAGCCGCCAGTGAGCGTTGTTTACCATTGAGAGAGACATTACCTAGCGCCTTTTCA
>WNWK01032915.1:0-21545 GCA_009830355.1 Cherax destructor
CTGCTAGTACTGCTGCTGCTTCTAGTACTGCTGCTGCTGCTAGTACTGCTGCTACTGGTAGTACTGCTGCTACTGCTAGTACTGCTGCTGCTTCTAGTACTGCTGCTGCTGCTAGTACTGCTGCTGCTGCTACTGCTGCTGCTGCTAGTACTGCTGCTGCTGCTAGTACTGCTGCTACTGCTAGTACTGCTGCTACTGGTAGTACTGCTGCTACTGCTAGTACTGCTGCTGTCTAGTACTGCTGCCCTGCAGTACTCTGCGCCGCTAGTACCTGCTGCCGTTAGTACTGCTGCCGCTGCTGCTGCTGCTGCTGCTAGTCCGCTCGCTGCTAGTACTGCTGCGCTGCGCCGCTCAGTACCGCTGCTGCCCTGCTAGTACTGCTGCTGCCTGCTTAGTACTGCTGCTGCTGCTAGTACTGCTGCTGCTGCTAGTACTGCTGCTGCTGCTAGTACTGCTGCTGCTAGTACTGCTACTTCTCGTACTTCTAGTACTGCTGTTGCTGCTAGTACTGCTACTGCTGCTACTGCTGCTAGTACTGCTGCTGCTGCTAGTACTGCTGCTGCTGCTAGTACTGCTGCTGCTAGTACTGCGGCTGCTGCTAGTACTGCTGCTGCTGCTAGTACTGCTGCTGCTGCTAGTACTGCTGCTGCTGCTAGTACTGCTGCTGCTACTGCTAGTACTGCTGCTGCTAGTACTGCTGCTGCTGCTGCTACTGCTGCTGCTACTGCTAGTACTGCTGCTGCTACTGCTGCTGCTACTGCTAGTACTGCTGCTGCTGCTACTGCTAGTACTGCTGCTGCTGCTGCTGCTGCTAGTACTGCTGCTACTGCTAGTACTGCTGCTGCTACTGCTAGTACTGCTGCTGCTGCTGCTGCTTGTACTGCTGCTACTGCTAGTACTGCTGCTGCTGCTACTGCTAGTACTGCTGCTGCTGCTGCTGCTACTGCTAGTACTGCTGCTGCTGCTACTGCTAGTACTGCTGCTGCTGCTGCTGCTACTGCTAGTACTGCTGCTGCTGCTACTGCTAGTACTGCTGCTACTGCTAGTACTGCTGCTGCTGCTGCTACTGCTAGTACTGCTGCTGCTGCTACTGCTAGTACTGCTGCTGCTGCTGCTACTGCTAGTACTGCTGCTGCTGCTACTGCTAGTACTGCTGCTGCTGCTACTGCTAGTACTGCTGTTACTAAGATCACCTGAGTGTGGGGGTGGTAATGTTGCTGTTACTGCTGCTGCTGCTGCTATTACTACTACTATTACTACTACTGTTAAGTAAAAGGACACAAATGCAACTAATGTGACATTTTATTGCCACAATAAAATGTCACATTAGTTGCATTTGTGTCCTTTTACTTAACATATTGTCGGTAATTCTACCATTATTATTATATTACTACTACTACTTGTGCTACTGCTGCTTTTACTACTACTATTACTACTACTACTTGTGCTACTGCTGCTTTTACTACTACTAATGCTCCTACTACTAAGTGCTGGTACTGCTGCTGTTATTACTGCTGCTATTACTACTAGTACTGCTGCTTCTACTGGTGCTGTTGCTGGTAGTGGTGCTGTTGCTGGTAGTGGTGCTGTTGCTGGTAGTGGTGCTGGTAGTGGTGCTGGTAGTAGTAGTGGTGGTGGTAATCATTGTGGTAGTGGTGATATTGGTTGAAAATCCGTTACTGAATATTATCCTCATCAGAGATCTCAACCTCAGAAAGGTCCTGTCAGAAATAATGGCTGTCAGCACGTTAATGAAAAAGGTCCTGTCAGAAGTAATGGCTGTCAGCACGTTAATGAAAAAGGTCCTGTCAGAAATAATGGCTGTCAGCACGTGAATGAAAAAGGTCCTGTCAGAAATAATGGCTGTCAGCACGTTAATGAAAAAGGTCCTGTCAGAAATAATGGCTGTCAGCACGTGAATGAAAAAGGTCCTGTCAGAAATAATGGCTGTCAGCACGTGAATGAAAAAGGTCCTAACATAAACAGTGGCTGTCAGGCACTTTAGACCAACACAACACAGAGCTGAGTTCTGTGAGAAGTTTCCTTTGAATTAACAGATAACAGAATGAATAATACACTATATTTGACCTTTACGAAGAGTGAGAAACTAATCAGAGATATAACAATCACAACCAGAATTTACTCTGATTGCCCTCAGATGTTAACTCAGCAGGGAAGAACTTCAGTGATGTACGATACAAGATGTTTAGTATTTTTAACTTCACCAATCAGGTAATTGGGGTACAGGTACTGTCAGGCACCTGCGGGTACAAGTACTGTCAAGCCCCTGGGGGTAAAGGTACTGTCAGGTCCCTGGGGGTACAGGTACTGTCAGGTCCCTGGGGTACAGGTACTGTCAGGTCCCTGGGGGTATAGGTACTGTTAGGTCCCTGGGGGTACAGGTACTGTTAGGCCCCTGGGGTACAGGTACTGTCAGACCCCTGGGCTACAGGTATTGTCAGACCCCTGGGCTACAGGTATTGTCAGGCCCCTGGGCTACAGGTATTGTCAGGCCCCTGGGCTACAGGTATTGTCAGGCCCCTGGGCTGCAGGTACTGTCAGGCCCCTGGACTGCAACCTCTAAAGCCCAGACCTTAATCCGTCCCTGGTCCTGAACACAGTCGTGATCCTCTTTAAGTCACTTGTTCTCTCTAGGCTGGAATACTGCTGTACACTAACTGCCTCCTTCAAGGCAGGTGAAACTGCAGATCTGGGAACGTTTGAAGTCCCTTGAAATGTACTCCATGGAACGCAGGCGAGAAAGATACATCATAATTTGCCCCTGGAAACTCCTAGAGGGACTAGTCCCACATCTGTACACATAAATCACTCCCTACGAAAGCAAAAGACTGGGCAGGAGATGCAACATTCCCCTAATGAAAAGCAGGGGCGCCACGAGTACGCTAAGAGACAGCCCAGTAAGTGTCAGGGGCCCAAGACTGGTTATGTGCCTTTTAGCATACATAATGGGGATTACCAGTAGACCCCTGACTGTCTTTTCAAGACTCCTGGCTGTCTTCAAGAGGGAGCTGGACAGACACACAGTCAGTACCTGACCAGCCGGGCTGTGGTTCCTTCGTTGGTTTACGTGCAACCAGCAGTAAGAACCTGGTTGATCAGGTCCTGATCCACTCCGAGGCCTGGTCATGGACCGGGCCGCTGGGGCGTTGACCCCCAGAACACCCCCCAGAAGGAAGAGAACGTAACAATATACAGAAGAAACAGGTTTACTGAACAAGAGAAATGAAACTTACTAAGAGAAATTTGGGAATTTTAATTATAATCTTTGGTGTTTAAGTGTAAATATTTGCCCTTAATTAACGTAATTATTTATGGAAGATGGAACTTACAGAAATCCCAGTTGTACATGAATGGTAGACAGTACCGACAAGATGAATTAGACACATGTGCAACATCTGGGTGTCTTTATTTGTAGACGTTTCGCCCACCAGTGACTTTATCAATACAAGGACATAATGTGAAGACTGTAGAAGTATATACAAAAGATGAGGTAATCAGTCCCTCAGTCTTGGAGGTGAAGACCACCGTAGTCTTCAAGAATCTGAAGCACAGGCATATTGTATTGATAAAGTCACTGGTGGGCGAAACGTCTACAATAAAGATACCCAGATGTTGCACATGTGTCTTATTTATTAACTTGTAAGTTTTCTAAATCTTTTTTTTTTTTCAAAATTAAGTGTGTCTTCAAGCATGTAAATTATAATGTTAGAAAATGCGATATATGTTAAGCAAAGGCATTTCCAGAGAATTTTAGGCATTTCCAGAGAATTTTAGGCATTTCCAGAGAATTTTAGGCATTTCCAGAGAATTTTAGGCATTTCCAGAGAATTTTAGGCATTTCCAGAGAATTTTAGGCATTTCCAGAGAATTTTAGGCATTTCCAGAGAATTTTAGGCATTTCCAGAGAATTTTAGGCATTTCCAGAGAATTTTAGGCATTTCCAGAGAATTTTAGGCATTTCCAGAGAATTTTAGGCATTTCCAGAGAATTTTAGGCATTTCCAGATATTTCTAGGCATTTCCAGAGAATACTATGCATTTCCAGAGAATACTATGCATTTCCAGAGAATACTATGCATTTCCAGAGAATACTATGCATTTCCAGAGAATACTATGCATTTCCAGAGAATACTATGCATTTCCAGAGAATACTATGCATTTCCAGAGAATACTATGCATTTCCAGAGAATACTATGCATTTCCAGAGAATACTATGGCATTTCCAGAGAATACTAGGCATTTCCAGAGAATACTAGGCATTTCCAGAGAATACTAGGCATTTCCAGAGAATACTAGGCATTTCCAGAGAATACTAGAAGGTCATCTTATTGATCCCCCTCTAGCATCTAGCCTGTGTCTGGTTTCTTAACAGTTAGAATGTTTTCTAGTTCAGTTATCCTGTAAAATTATGTGGCTTCTCAATAACACTTTCTGATTGCAACTGGATGAGTAGACAAAGGTACTAGTGTAACTAATATAAACTAGTAGACTCAGAATAAGGCTGAGAAACCAAGCAAGGTGCTAACTAATCTAACTTGTACCATCACAGAGGATAAAGCACAGGTTTAACACTTGAACGACTAGATCACCGAACAGTGACGAGCAGTACACAGCAGCTGCAACACAGCAGTACACAGCAGCTGCAACACAGCAGTACAAAGCAGCTGCAACACAGCAGTGGATAAGGACACAGAGATCCAAACACGACCTAACTGGGGGACAACTTTGTCTGTCCTAAAAGCCACAAAACTCCCAAATTACTGAACCTGAGTTCAGCAACACCCAAATTCTGATTGCGACAGTGAGTAGACACCAGTCAGAGTTAGACTCTGAACCTGGATCGCAATGTCTCTCAATATAATCAGGTATAAACCCTGTTAATAAATACCAACAAATTAAGTTTAAAACACGTTAGCAAACATTACATGTTAGAAAACATGGTCAAGGTCCTAGTGTTTGCTTACATGTCTTTCTAAATCACTAATTCTTTGTAAATATTTGAAAAAGTTCCACGGAGAACAAGATGTGTTGGCTATGTTTCCGCTCACCAAGGAGTGAGTTGTTTATATGAGTTAATATTGAAGAATAGAAATTGAGTTGCCTCACTACTGAGGTATACCTGGAGTATACCTGGAGAGGGTTTCGGGGGTCAACGCCCCCGTGGCCCGGTCTGTGACCAGGCCTCATGGCAAGATCTGTCACGTCTACCAAGGCTGTGAAGCAAGATCTGTCACGTCTACCAAGGCTGTGAAGCAAGATCTGTCACGTCTACCAAGGCTGTGAAGCAAGATCTGTCACGTCTACCAAGGCTGTGAAGCAAGATCTGTCACGTCTACCAAGGCTGTGAAGCAAGATCTGTCACGTCTACAAGGCTGTGAAGCAAGATCTGTCACGTCTACCAAGGCTGTGAAGCAAGATCTGTCACGTCTACCAAGGCTGTGAAGCAAGATCTGTCACGTCTACCAAGGCTGTGAAGCAAGATCTGTCACGTCTACCAAGGCTGTGAAGCAAGATCTGTCACGTCTACCAAGGCTGTGAAGCAAGATCTGTCACGTCTACCAAGGCTGTGAAGCAAGATCTGTCACGTCTACCAAGGCTGTGAAGCAAGATCTGTCACGTCTACCAAGGCTGTGAAGCAAGATCTGTCACGTCTACCAAGGCTGTGAAGCAAGATCTGTCACGTCTACCAAGGCTGTGAAGCAAGATCTGTCACGTCTACCAAGGCTGTGAAGCAAGATCTGTCACGTCTACCAAGGCTGTGAAGCAAGATCTGTCACGTCTACCAAGGCTGTGAAGCAAGATCTGTCACGTCTACCAAGGCTGTGAAGCAAGATCTGTCACGTCTACCAAGGCTGTGAAGCAAGACCCATGATGCTTTGGATTGTGTGGTTCAGTGGACTAGAGCGTCATGTGTTTTCGCTCACCATGAGACGGGCCAAAGCATCATGGGTTCGACCCCTGGCTAGTGCAGTGTAGTTATTGAATATATATATATATATATATATAATAAAGCTGGTTGTAAATTGGCGAGAGGCAGGAGAGTACCAGACGAGCCTGGACTATGGCCGGGCTGTGGGAGGAGAAGAGCTCTGGGAACTCATCAGAGGTCGTGGACTGGGTCGTGGGGGCGTTGACCCCCGGAAGGTATACCCTCCAGGTATACTCCAGGTATACCATCGGTTCTGCCTGCTCTTGTACAGCTGACATTAGCAGTAATCTTATCAAATTTAAATGTATCTTAATCAAGGGGGCAACAAGGGGGCTAAGCCCCCCTCTACATTCCTATACTGGCGGTGCAGATGTAGACTAAGGGGGTCACGACTCCTCCTCCTTTCCATTAGCAGAGATGAATGGAGATCTTACATCTTGTAAGATCTTACATCTTGATGCTCCCTCGTGCAGCATCTGCACCGGATTCATGGACTTTTTTGTTCAAAGAAATGCAACATTGTACTGACACAAGCACTTTGTATTTAGCGGAGAAATAACTTAGATCTAGTCAAAGCCAAAGATATACGCGGTGTTTCAAAGAGTTGAACCCAATTTCAAAGCAATATATTTGACGATTGGGTCCTCGTTTTGAAACACCTCGTATTTCCACACGGTACAATGTTTGTACGGGGTTTGAGTCACATTTGTTCGTGCATGTAGAAAGCCCTTGTGGGTTTAGCACCTATGATTATAATATGCAGAGCATTTGGGGCAGATGCAGAGCACCTTAAAGAGTGCAAGACATAGCTCCTTTGTATAATAAGAGGTAATAGAACCCTAGATAAATATTAGACCCGTAACACCATCACACATTATGTCTTTGAAAGAGTGATGACACGACGAAGGTTAGGTAAGGTTAGTCAGGACACACAAGTGTTTCCTGACGCTGGTCTTAGTAATATGATGGCCCACCGCTGGAGCTTTTGGTCATCTGAGCGAGACCTTGCACTGGCTTACCCCTCCTCCACATTACAAAGTTCATGGAGCAACACAACCTGCACACCACAAGCCAGCATGGGAGTAGAGCAGGAAACATCATTCTTGACACAACTACACCTACTGTCCCGTAGCTGGGTTGGTAGCGCACTCGGCTCACACTGAGGTCCGTGGTTCGATCCCCGGTACGGGTGGAAACATTAGGATGTGTTTCCTTAAGACATGCTGTCACTGTTCACCTAGCAGTAAGTAGGTACCTGGGTGTTAGTGGACTGGTGTGGGTGGCATCCTGGGGAAATGCTCTGCATAACCAGGGACTTTCTATATAGTATGTCATTGATGTCAGCTATGGTCTGTATAAGTTGTATCATGTACTGCTAGAAGTAAACTATTATTATTATTATTATTATTATTATTATTATTATTACTGTAACAGAATTACTGATGTGTTGGAAGAATATCTAGGTAAAAACATGTCTTACACGCATTTTACAAAGACTTCAACCAGGTGCCAGATCAACCAGGCTGTGATGGATATGTGATATGTCAACAGCCTGGTTGACCAGGTAGTCGACAGAAAATCTTGTCCCCTCATCCCGAGCTGCAAGAGAAAGGTAAATCTCTGGAAACCGGTTCCGGGTATGTCACAGATGGTTGGTAGTGGTTATCGTCATGTTTTCAGGTGTTGAAGCATAGCTCCTGGCCCAGCGTTTCAATTTGAGGGAGGGGTGATTGGGGAGGTTGACTGCTGACTATTATGGGGTCACTGACCCTACGGCCAGATCACAGAGCAGGTCACAGACCAGGCCATGGCCAGTTGTCGTTGCTGGCCTGATCAGCAAGGCTGTTAGTGCTAACAGAACACAGTCCAGTGTATGCACCACAGCCTGGCTGATCAGCAACTAAAAGAACTGATCAAGTTCCATCTCGAAGGTAGCTTAGAGTGTGTTGGTAATTCTCCTTATGAATGATGGGCGAGTCTTGGTCCCTTTACACTTACTGTGTTGCCTTTTGGTGTTCAAAGTGCACTTGTGGTTTTTCATTGAGGATATTTTGCACCGTCTGCCGAGGCTTTTGCTTGATTATTGAGTAATTTCAGTGTGCAGGTTTGGTACCAATCCCTGTAGTATTTTGAAATAATTCCTATAATTTGCCTCGCCTACACTCCAGGGATTAGCAATTTAAGGGGTTGAAGGTGTTCTCTATAATTTAGGTGGATGTTGTGTGTACATTTCCAAGGTCTATAATTTGGTGTGTGTGCTCAGCTATCTGTACCCACCTATTTGTGGTTGCAGGGGTTGAGTCACAGCTCCTGGCGCCGCCTCTTCACTGGCCGCTACTAGGTCGCACTCTTCCTGCTCCATGAGCTTTTTCATACCTCTTCTTAAAGCTATGTATGCATCCTGCCTCCACTACATCACTCTCCAGAGTGTTCCACTTCCTGACAACTCTATGACTGAAGAAATACTTCCTGACATCTCTGTGACTCATCTGAGTCTTCAACTTCCAGTTGTGACCCCTTGTGTGTGTGTGTGTGTGTGTGTGTGTGTGTGTTCGTTCCAGGCTGGAGAGTATAATGATCACACCAGTACAATGAAGCTTTCTATAAACAATGTGTGAACTCCAGAAGTATTGGTAATGAAGCCTCTCTCTCGCTCTCTCGCTCTCTCTCTCTCTCTCTCTCTCTCTCTCTCTCTCTCTCTCTCTCTCTCTCTCTCTCTCTCTCTCTCGCTTTCTCTCGCGCTCTCCCGCTCTCTCTTGTTTTACGGCACTGTGCCTTCATACATTCATGGCAACGTGTGGATGAGGTCCATCATCAAAGCTTACGTGTGGTACTGAACTCTGTCCATACGTACACTGTGTGTGTGTGTGTGTCAGTCACTGGAACCTTCGCCACTACCACTGATACTGCTGCCTACCACCACCACTATTATACTATCACTACTGCTTCTACTACAGCTGCCACATTACTACCTTGATTGATTCTTCAGGAGCTGCGTCCTGACACGGATCATAATCCTAAGATGACTCGTCTGAGGATCTCGAAGATGTCAATATAATTCAGTTGTTGTGACGTCACAATCAGGGTCTTGATGTAGTCCCTCTGCGTTCCACGACAAAAACATTTTATATACAACAGTTGACTGAGGTCATCAGGCCCCCCATCATTGTCTCTGGGTCCTGTGTTGGGTGAGGTCATCAGGCCCCCCATCATTGTCTCTGGGTCCTGTGTTGGGTGAGGTCATCAGACCCCCCATCATTGTCTCTGTGTCCTGTGTTGGGTGAGGTCATCAGGCCCCCCATCATTGTCTCTGGGTCCTGTGTTGGGTGAGGTCATCAGGCCCCCCATCATTGTCTCTGGGTCCTGTGTTGGGTGAGGTCATCAGGCCCCCCATCATTGTCTCTGGGTCCTGTGTTGGGTGAGGTCATCAGGCCCCCCATCATTGTCTCTGGGTCCTGTGTTGGGTGAGGTCATCAGGCCCCCCATCATTGTCTCTGGGTCCTGTGTTGGGTGAGGTCATCAGACCCCCCATCATTGTCTCTGGGTCATGTGTTGGGTAAGGTCATCAGGCCACCCATCATTGTCTCTGGGTCCTGTGTTGGGTGAGGTCATCAGACCCCCCATCATTGTCTCTGGGTCCTGTGTTGGGTGAGGTCATCAGGCCCCCCATCATTGTCTCTGGGTACTGTGTTGGGTGAGGTCATCAGACCCCCCATCATTGTCTCTGGGTCCTGTGTTGGGTGAGGTCATCAGGCCCCCCATCATTGTCTCTGGGTCCTGTGTTGGGTGAGGTCATCAGACCCCCCATCATTGTCTCTGGGTCCTGTGTTGGGTGAGGTCATCAGGCCCCCCATCATTGTCTCTGGGTCCTGTGTTGGGTGAGGTCATCAGGCCCCCCATCATTGTCTCTGGGTCCTGTGTTGGGTGAGGTCATCAGACCCCCATCATTGTCTCTGGGTCCTGTGTTGGGTGAGGTCATCAGGCCCCCCATCATTGTCTCTGGGTACTGTGTTGGGTGAGGTCATCAGGCCCCCCATCATTGTCTCTGGGTCCTGTGTTGGGTGAGGTCATCAGACCCCCCATCATTGTCTCTGGGTCCTGTGTTGGGTGAGATCATCAGGCCCCCCATCATTGTCTCTGGGTCCTGTGTTGGGTGAGGTCATCAGGCCCCCCATCATTGTCTCTGGGTCCTGTGTTGGGTGAGGTCATCAGACCCCCCATCATTGTCTCTGGGTCCTGTGTTGGGTGAGGTCATCAGGCCCCCCATCATTGTCTCTGGGTACTGTGTTGGGTGAGGTCATCAGGCCCCCCATCATTGTCTCTGGGTACTGTGTTGGGTGAGGTCATCAGGCCCCCCATCATTGTTTCTGGGTACTGTGTTGGGTGAGGTCATCAGGCCCCCCATCATTGTCTCTGGGTACTGTGTTGGGTGAGGTCATCAGGCCCCCCATCATTGTCTCTGGGTACTGTGTTGGGTGAGGTCATCAGACCCCCCATCATTGTCTCTGGGTACTGTGTTGGGTGGTCGGGGAAATTTACAAACAAACACATGGACTCTTGTTTTGTCTATCATACATATGTTGACGAAGGTCTTCACAATAGTTCTGAATATCTTTGTTTTCTTCTATCAGGTCGCATATGATATCGGTGAAGTACATGATAGTCGACATCATTTGATGGTTCAGGGGTAATACGGGATGTCCTGCAACGCTCTCTTGGACTTCAGTGTTCCTTACTGGTGACTGTTGTGGTACTGGGGTTGACGTGTTGGCTGTAGTCTACTCCTGCAGTATAGGGATGGGGGCCTTCTGGCTGCCGTAGGTGGGTGGGAATTTGAGCAAGAGTATCTTTAGGTGGCTGAGCAAGGACACGACCTCGTTGTTGATGTTTCCTCAGCTTCCTTCATCGTTGTGGCCGGGGAAGTTGCTCTGGATTCCGTGTAGCTTCCTCTGGACGAGGCTGCTGCTCGCTGTTGATGGCTTTATTTCATGTTGGAGGCTGGACAACTGGGGTTTTCCCTGCTGCCTTGACACGACGGAACCTCTCCGGGCAGTGCAAGTTCCAGGCATGGTGTTTCTTGCCGCAGTTTGGACATCGAGGTACCGTAGTTTCACCTTTCTTCAGTTTATCCAAGCAGTCCTTGGTCGGGTGAGACCCTATACAGATGTCGCATATTTCCTTAAACTGACATCAGGCGCTGAGATGGTTGTACCTGTGGCATCTAAAGCACCTCAAAGGTGCTGGGTTGTACGTCCTAACCTGGTATTTTCCCCAGTAACCGAAATCCAGTTGACTTGGGAGAGGTTCTCTATGTTGGATCAAGACCTGTCTCGTAGGTACACTGCTGTCCTTCCTGGCTCAGAGTCACTCAGCTTTCAGGATATTTTTGTTAGTGTGGATTGCATTAAGAGGCATGTCTAGTGGATAGCGCGTTAACACCTTTTATCACCCGCTTTATGGATTTTAGTTCTGTTAGGACAAGTGGTGATTCCAGGTCGTTCACCTGCAGTACCTCAGAGGACTCTGTTTCGGGCAGTGAGAAGACACTTCCCTTTCAGATTTGGAGACACTGGTTGATCTTAAGGCCTTATTTCCTCTCGAGGTGAATTATAGCAAAATACGGGGTCATGGTGTCCTTTGCTTATCAGTCAACCTAAACTTGTTGCCTCCAGATGGCTTGGCTTGCCCGATCTGAGGCAAAGTAACATTGTCTCCTCCAGGGCTTCAAGTCCCCTGCTACCTGCCAACCTTCTCCATCAAGTACATCTATGGATTGGATGAGTATTTCTTGATCCATCCCTCTCACTGGCCAGGCTGGTTTCACTTGTTTCACTGGCCCAGGAGTCCAGTGAGTGGTCTCACCGGTTCTTCGTCAGAACTCCGCCACACATTAACAAATCCGAGTCCTGGGTTGAGTCCTTGGAACATCTGGACCTCTTCCCTTCGGAAGAAGCCAAGTGCGTCAGTGTGTCTATTTCGTGACTCTGTGGATAGATGTCTTCTCTGTCCAGTGATGTGTGACACTACTACCACTAGTAGTAGTACTATTTATTAGTGGTAGTAGTTTACTAACACTCTTGCTAGTACTTCTCACAAAACTACGTTTACTACCACAATTGCTGTTACGGTTACCACTATCATTGCTAGTAGTATTACTGTTACCACTATCACTGCTAGTAGTATTACTGTTACCACTATCACTGCTAGTAGTATTACTGTTACCACTATCATTGCTAGTAGTATTACTGTTACCACTATCACTGCTAGTAGTATTACTGTTACCACTATCATTGTTAGTAGTATTACTGTTTACCGAATTTACATCACTGCTAGTAGTATTACTGTTACCACTATCACTGCTAGTAGTATTACTGTTACCACTATCACTGCTAGTAGTATTACTGTTACCACTATCACTGCTAGTAGTATTACTGTTACCACTATCACTGCTAGTAGTATTACTGTTACCACTATCACTGCTAGTAGTTTTACTAATAATGACAACATTACTAGTCCACTACTACTATTACTACCACTATACTATTACTGCTATTTATACTATTACTAATACTACTGCTATTACTGATACTAATACTACTGATATTACTGATACTGTTACTACTGATATTACTGATACTGTTACTACTGATATTACTGATACTGTTACTACTGATATTACTGATACTGTTATTACTGATATTACTGATACTGTTACTACTGATATTACTGATACTGTTATTACTGATATTACTGATACTGTTACTACTGATATTACTGATACTGTTACTACTGATATTACTGATACTGTTATTACTGATATTACTAATACTGTTATTACTGATACTGTTATTACTGATATTACTATTACTGTTACTACTACTATTACCACTACTACCACCTCCACTACTAATAATTAAAATTAATAATATAGCAAAAACATAATCCGAATAATAATACTACTAATAATAATAATAATCAAGCTTGCTTAACTAATTACAAAAGTATCGTTCATGGTGGAGATTAATTCACATTTTAATAACTCCAGCGCTTTGAGCCTAAATAATTTTCAGCCCAAATTATGATAATGTTTATAAAATAATTTTTTTAACGATGGTAAGCCAGAGTTTGTATTAATTACCCTCTGAGATAATTGCTCTTGTTCCCAAGTGGTGTTATATTGACAGGTAATTAAGCCTGTTTTGTGGGTTGTTTGCTCAGGTAGACGAATTAGTTGAGTTGTCTTGAAGATTGAGAAAATTGTCTTGAAAAATGTTATAATTGTCTTTAAGGGTAAGAAAATTGTGTTGAAATACACAAGCTGACTAATAGTAGCCTGGCTTAGGCTTGGTTATAAGTATTGTTGTAGTAACCTGGCTTAGGCTTGGTTACAAGTACTTCTGAGAGTCTGATGTTGTAGTAGTCTGGCTTAGGCTTGGTTACAAGTAATTTTGACACTCTGATGATGTAGTAGCCTGGCTTAGGCTTGGTTACAAGTACTTCTGACAGTCTGGTGTTGTAGTAGCCTGGCTTAGGCTTGGTTACAAGTACTTCTGACAGTCTGGTGTTGTAGTAGCCTGGCTTAGGCTTGGTTACAAGTACTTCTGACAGTCTGATGTTGTAGTAGCCTGGCTTAGGCTTGGTTACAAGTACTTCTGACAGTCTGGTGTTGTAGTAGCCTGGCTTAGGCTTGGTTACAAGTACTTCTGACAGTCTGGTGTTGTAGTAGCCTGGCTTAGGCTTGATTAAAAGTACTTCTGACAGTCTGGTGTTGTAGTAGCCTGGCTTAGGCTTGGTTACAAGTACTTCTGACAGTCTGGTGTTGTAGTAGCCTAGCTTAGGCTTGGTTACAAGTACTTCTGACAGTCTGGTGTTGTAGTAGCCTGGCTTAGGCTTGGTTACAAGTACTTCTGACAGTCTGGATGTTGTAGTAGCCTGGCTTAGGCTTGGTTACAAGTACTTCTGACAGTCTGATGTTGTAGTAGCCTGGCTTAGGCTTGGTTACAAGTACTTCTGACAGTCTGGTGTTGTAGTAGCCTAGCTTAGGCTTGGTTACAAGTACTTCTGACAGTCTGATGTTGTAGTAGCCTGGCTTAGGCTTGGTTACAAGTACTTCTGACAGTCTGGTGTTGTAGTAGCCTGGCTTAGGCTTGGTTACAAGTACTTCTGACAGTCTGATGTTGTAGTAGCCTGGCTTAGGCTTGGTTACAAGTACTTCTGACAGTCTGATGTTGTAGTAGCCTGGCTTAGGCTTGGTTACAAGTACTTCTGACAGTCTGATGTTGTAGTAGCCTGGCTTAGGCTTGGTTACAAGTACTTCTGACAGTCTGATGTTGTAGTAGCCTGGCTTAGGCTTGGTTACAAGTACTTCTGACAGTCTGTGTTGTAGTAGCCTGCTTAGGCTTGGTTACAAGTACTTCTGACAGTCTGATGTTGTAGTAGCCTGGCTTAGGCTTGTACAGAGTACTTGCAGTCTGTGTTGTAGTACTAGCTTAGGCTTGGTTACAAGTCCTGACAGTCATGGTATTGAGTAGCTACATATAAACTGCCTACTATCATCCACAGGTGGATATGTAGTACCAATAAACTAGCTTACTACTCTCCACAGGATGGATATGAGGTCACAATACAACTACCATCCACGTGGATATGGTCACTAGCCTCACACAGGATGGATTATGAGGTACACAATAAACTAGCCACTACCATCCACAGGATGGTATAGAGTGCACAATAAACTAGCCACTACCATCCACAGGATGGATATGAGACGTCAATAAATAGCACTACCATCCACAGGATGGATATGAGGTAAAATAAACTAGCCACTACCATCCACAGGATGGATATGAGTACACAATAAACTAGCCACTACCATCCACAGGATGGATATGAGGTACACAATAAACTAGCCACTATCCATCCACAGGATGGATATGAGTGCACAATAAACTAGCCACTACCATCCACAGGATGGATATGAGGTCACAATAAACTAGTCACTACCATCCACAGGATGGATATGAGGTGCACAATAAACTAGCCACTACCATCCACAGGATGGATATGAGTACACAATAAACTAGCCACTACCATCCACAGGATGGATATGAGGTACACAATAAACTAGCCACTACCATCCACAGGATGGATATGAGGTGCACAATAAACTAGCCACTACCATCCACAGGATGGATATGAGGTGCACAATAAACTAGCCACTACCATCCACAGGATGGATATGAGGTACACAATAAACTAGCCACTATCATCCACAGGATGGATATGAGGTACACAATAAACTAGCCACTACCATCCACAGGATGGATATGAGTGCACAATAAACTAGCCACTACCATCCACAGGATGGATATGAGTGCACAATAAACTAGCCACTACCATCCACAGGATGGATATGAGGTACACAATAAACTAGCCACTACCATCCACAGGATGGATATGAGGTACACAATAAACTAGCCACTACCATCCACAGGATGGATATGAGGTACACAATAAACTAGCCACTACCATCTACAGGATGGATATGAGGTACACAATAAACTAGCCACTACCATCCACAGGATGGATATGAGGTACACAATAAACTAGCCATTACCATCCACAGGATGGATATGAGGTACACAATAATCTAGCCATTACCATCCACAGGATGGATATGAGGTACACAATAATCTAGCCATTACCATCCACAGGATGGATATGAGGTACACAATAAACTAGCCACAGGATGGATAATGATAATTGATAATTAAATTTTCGCTAAATTAAGCAAAATCTTGTAAATTAGAAAAAAAATCCATTTTTGGGGGGGATTTTTAAATATTTTTTTTGCAAATTCAAAATTTTTCATTAATATTACGTTACACTAACTTAGAAATGGACAGAGACTCGAACCGTGGTTGTTAAATCAGTCGATTTTTAAGCTTTGTGGTTGAGTGGTTAGTGTGTTTGACTTGGTACATGCCAGGACCATGGTTCGAATCCTCGTTCATCCGCTGACAGTCGTTATTGCGATTTATGTTCGGTTTACCACTAAAAAATACATTAATGTTGCTGGGAACGTTGGGAAAACGACGCTGGGAGTCACCTTAGGAAATTAGGGCAATAAAAAGAGAGGATAGGTGGTAGTGTGAGGCAGTATAGCAGTGCCATAACAACAGTGCTATAACAGCAGTGTCATAGCAGCAGTGTCATAGCAGCAGTGTCATAACAGCAGTGTCATAACAGCAGTGTCATAGCAGCAGTGTCATAACAGCAGTGTCATAGCAGTGTCATAACAGCAGTGTCGTAACAGCAGTGTCGTAACAGCAGTGTCATAACAGCAGTGCCATAACAGCAGTGCCATAACAGCAGTGCCATAACAGCAGTGCCATAACAGCAGTGCCATAAGAGCCTGGTGAGTGACAGCAGTGTCATAACAGCAGTGCCATAACAGCAGTGTCATAACAGCAGTGTCATAACAGCAGTGCCATAACAGCAGTGTAATAACAGCAGTGCCATAAGAGCCTGGTGAGTGACAGCAGTGCCGTGACAGCAGTGCCATAACAGCCTGGTGAGTGACAGCAGTGCCATAAAAGCCTGGTGAGTGACACAGCAGTCCCATAAAAGCCTGGTGAGTGACACAGCAGTGCCATAACAGCCTGGTGAGTGACACAGCAGTGCCATAACAGCCTGGTGAGTGACACAGCAGTGCCATAACAGCCTGGTGAGTGACACCAGTGCCACCACTAAATTCAGCCAGACATAATGTCTGAAAGTTTATGACTGGAGTGTTACCGTTATCATTGTTACAGTGTTACCTTTATCATTGTTACAGTGTTACCTTTATCATTGTTACAGTGTTACCGTTACCATTGTTACAGTGTTACCTTTATCATTGTTACAGTGTTACCTTTATATCATTGTTACAGTGTTACCTTTATATCATTGATACAATGTTACCGTTATCATTGTTACAGTATTACCTTTATCATTGTTACAGTGTTACCTTTCATTGTTACAGTGTTACCTTTATCATTGTTACAGTGTTACCTTTATCATTGTTACAGTGTTACCTTTATCATTGTTACAGTGTTACCTTTATCATTGTTACAGTGTTACCTTTATCATTGTTACAGTGTTACCTTTATCATTGTTACAGTGTTACCTTTATATCATTGATACAATGTTACCGTTATCATTGTTACAATGTTACCTTTATTATTGTTACAATGTTACCGTTATCATTATTACAATGTTACCTTTATCATTGTTACCTTTATCATTGTTGCAGTGTTACCTTTATCATTGTTATAGTGTTAGGTGTAACACTGTTGTTCTTGTAGTGACCCTGTTATGTTCTGTTCTGGCCTGTTCTCTTGTCCTGTCCCTCACACACACGAGCCAGGAGCTGTGACTCGACCCCTGCACAACCACAAATAGGACAGTACACAGACATTTTTTGTATTTTCTAAATATATATATTTTTTTCTCTTTTAGCCCAGACTTTTAGTGATATTAGTAAGATATACAGCGAGGGCTGTGTGTGTGTGTTTGTGTGTGTGTTTGTGTGTGTGTTTGTGTGTGTGTTTGTGTGTGTGTTTGTGTGTGTGTTTGTGTGTGTGTTTGTGTGTGTGTTTGTGTGTGTGTGTGTGTTTGTGTGTGTGTTTGTGTGTGTGTGTGTGTGTGTTTGTGTTGTGTGTGTTTTTTGTGTTTGTGTGTTGTGTGTGTTTTTGTGTGTTGTGTTTTTTTTGTGTGTGTCTGTATTTCCCTATTTACAGTTGCCAGGGTCGAGTCACAGCTCCTAACAGCGCCTTAGACTAACTTGTCTACTTCAGGGTTTTCCTTGGTTGCTTCTTGTCGTACTTGTTTTAAACCTGACTGAAACATGTTAGGAAAAGGTTACAATCACCATCAATGACCCCCATTAACCAACCAACCAGCCTTAATGACCCTCGTGTAGTAGGTACATTAATCCCCCATTAACTAACCTGACCCATGAGGATCAGATCTGATCGCTTGTTGCCGAAATACCCTTACAGCTTTAGCGCTTCTCCAATAGACAGCATACCTGTATGGGCGGCACAGCACTGGAGATCACAGCAGCATTCTCTGTTCCACACCAATGAAAAATCCGCTGACACAGCTGACATCTGTCACAGCTGACTTTGATATCTACACCATTATACATTTTAATTGCAATGAAGGATATGGTAATAAATATGAACGTTCGTGATGCATATATTGACCTGCCCTGGGCAATGGTTGCAACACTTGCCCTGGGTGTTGTGATCTACATGTGTTGCTGGTCCTTGCAATAGCAGTGATCAGGTGGGTGTGTTCACCTGGGTGTACCCAGTACAATCACTAAACACTATAGACCTGTAGTGCTAACCTCACACATTATCCATAGCTTTGAATGGATCCTAAGAAGCAAGATTGTCAGTTGCATGGGATCACAACAGTTGCACAGGACAGCACGGGTTTATAGCAGGTCACTGGTGCCTCTCACAACTACTGGACCACTACGACATGGTCTTGGATGGTCGCTGCTGCCTCTCACAACTACTGGACCACTACGACATGGTCTTGGATGGTCGCTGCTACCTCTCACAACTACTGGACCACTACGACATGGTCTTGGATGGTCGCTGCTGCCTCTCACAACTACTGGACCACTATGACATGGTCTTGGATGGTCACTGCTGCCTCTCACAACTACTGGACCACTATGACATGGTCTTGGATGGTCACTGCTGCCTCTCACAACTACTGGACCACTATGACATGGTCTTGGATGGTCACTGCTGCCTCTCACAACTACTGGACCACTATGACATTGTCTTGGATGGTCACTGCTGCCTCTCACAACTACTAGACCATTATAACATGGTCTGGAAAAGTGGGTAGATGGATATTTAAGTGGATAAGAAATAGAAGGCAGAGAGTAGTAGTAAACAGAGTGAAGTCAGAGGCTGACACAGTGGAAAGTTGTGTTCCTCAAGGCACAGTACTCGTCCCACTTGTGTTTCTCAGTCTTATATCTGACATAGACAAGGACATAAATCATAGCACTGTAACATTGTTGATGACACCAGAATCTCTGTCAGAGTGACATCTGTCCAAGACACAGTCAATCTTCAAGTGGATATAAATCAAGTGTTACACTGGACCTCAGACAACAATATAATGTTTAACAAGGACAAGTTTCTCTTGCTTCACTATGGAAGAATGAAGGAAATAAAGACTAACACACTACACGATAAACTTAAATTATTCAATAGTGTGAAAGTTGCGTGTGCGAGACCTGGGAGTAACGATGTCAGAAGATCTCACTTTCAAGGATCACAACAATGTTGTTATTGTTACTACAAGGAAAATGATAGACTGGATAACTAGAACTTTGAAAACAAGAGATGTTGAGCCAATGATGATACTCTTTAAGAGAGAACTTGATGAGTGTCAGAGGTCCCCGACTCTTCAACACCCTCCCTACATAAGGGGAATTACCAACAAACCTCTGACTGTCTTCGAGAAATAACTGGACAAGTTCCTCAAATTAGTTCTTGATCTGCCAGGCTGTGGTCCAGCAGTAACAACCTGGTTGATCAAACTTTGATCCACCAGGAGTCCTGATCTGAGACCGGGCCGCGGGGGGCGCTGACCCCCGGAATAGTTAGTATGTAGACTGGTTTAAATCTCCCGTCAAGGAAAGTGTCTTGAAGCTGGTGAGGGCTCTTGATCAAAGGGATGGGATCAAGCCTCCCCTTCCTCGGATCAACGTATAGTTTGTTAATAGTATAACATTGTCTGGGTGCTGGTGTTCACTTGTCACAGGTGTTATGGTCACACCTGTGTGTGTGTGCTCAGGTGTGCTCACAGAGTTACCTTTGTGTATAGAGTCACAGCTCCTGGCCCCTCCTCTTAAAATCAACATTTTGGTCTCCAGTAGATTATACCTACCCCTGAAGCTCTGTATTGTTTCTGGGTCTGCCAGCGTTAGTTCCTGATCAGCCAGGCTTTAGTGCATATGTTGGACTGCATGCATCAAGCAGTAACAGCCAGGATGATCAGGCCTTGATCTTTCAGAAGGCCTGGTTTGGGACCGGGCCGAGGGGGCGCTGACCCCCGCAAACTTGCAGGTATCCTTCAGGTAGAACCAGTGAGGTGGTGTGTCAGGACTCTTGTCAAATACTATGCGATATCCTTTGAAACGTTTCGCCCAAACAGTGGGTGAATACGTTAATATGTAACGTTTCGCGCACAGTGTAGCGTTATCAAGTTGTAGATAAAGCTCCTGGGCGAAACATCGCTAGTAACTTACGCCTCCATGACGAGGCATCAGTGAATAATGTTAGCAAGTTGTATATGAGGTACACAATAAACTAGCCACTATCATCCACAGGATGGATATGAGGTACACAATAAACTAGCCACTATCATCCACAGGATGGATATGAGGTACACAATAAACTAGCCACTACCATCCACAGGATGTATATGAGGTACACAATAAACTAGCCACTATCATCCACAGGATGGATATGAGGTACACAATAAACTAGCCACTACCATCCACAGGATGTATATGAGGTACACAATAAACTAGCCACTACCATCCACAGGATGGTTATGAGGTACACAATAAACTAGCCACTACCATCCACAGGATGTATATGAGGTACACAATAAACTAACCACTACCATCCACAGGATGGTTATGAGGTACACAATAAACTAGCCACTACCATCCTCAGGATGGATATGAGGTACACAATAAACTAGCCACTACCATCCACAGGATGGATATAAGGTACACAATAAACTAGCCACTACCATCCACAGGATGTATATGAGGTACACAATAAACTAGCCACTACCATCCACAGGATGGATATGAGTGCACAATAAACTAGCCACTACCATCCACAGGATGGTTATGAGTACACAATAAACTAGCCACTACCATCCACAGGATGTATATGAGGTACACAATAAACTAGCCACTACCATCCACAGGATGGTTATGAAGTACACAATAAACTAGCCACTACCATCCACAGGATGGATATGAAGTGCACAATAAACTAGCCACTACCATCCACAGGATGGTTATGAGTGCACAATAAACTAGCCACTACCATCCACAGGATGTATATGAGTACACAATAAACTAGCCACTACCATCCACAGGATGGTTTTGAGTGCACAATAAACTAGCCACTACCATCCACAGGATGTATATGAGTACACAATAAACTAGCCACTACCATCCACAGGATGGATATGAGAGTACACAATAACCTAGCCACTACCATCCACAGGATGGATATGAAGTACACAATAAACTAGCCACTATCACCCACAGGATGGATATGAGGTACACAATAAACTAGCCACTACCATCCACAGGATGGATATGAGTACACAATAACCTAGCCACTACCATCCACAGGATGGATATGAGTACACAATAAACTAGCCACTACCATCCACAGGATAGATATGAGGTACACAATAAACTAGCCACTATCATCCACAGGATGGATATGAGGTGCACAATAAACTAGCCACTATCATCCACAGGATGGATATGA